>JAQHUG010000227.1:679279-715834 GCA_028555095.1 Dicrostonyx torquatus | reverse complement strand
AGAGGAAGTGGAAATTTTGATTCATATTATTTATAAAGTAATAAAAATATCAGAAAAATTATTAATTTTACATATCAGCTATAGTTTCTTCACATCTTCTACATAATCCAGAAGATTGAGACCTTCTATTTTTGTCATTCCCAGAGGAAACATTATTTATAAGAATGTCTTGTTTACAATCCCTTCTCAGATGTCCTATTCTACCACAATTAAAACATTTGGCATTTGGATGTCTCTTCATACCTTTGGAAATTGCTTCTTCTACCCAAGCCTCAGTACTATAGTCAAATGACTCAACATTTACTGTGTGCAGGATTCATTCATCCATTGGTGCCAATCTGACCTTTAAAGACCCAAGGACCTATTTGCATTTTAAGTTGGAATTTTCAAAAGCCAGAGATTCAATAAGTACTCGTCTTCTGGGTCTGTTACCCCCTATCTGTACAGCTTTAGTGAATTTTTGCAAAAATTCACTATAGGGTTCTCAGGCGTTGTTTAACCCTAGTAAATGATTCTTCCTTGTGATTTTTAAAGCCTGTCCCAACTATTTATGGCTGCTGTATGGCACAGGGACAAGATGTGTTCATAGCTTGACTCTATGGATTAGCATAACAGCCCTTGCCAAGAATTTGATCTTGGGAGGCCTCAAATCCTTCAACCCTTCCTTCCTGTTCTAAGGCTTTAGCCTTCTCTCTCCAATAACACTTCCATTGCAATTATAGTGCATCTTCAAGAACCACTGAGACTAACTGAAGCCAATCATGTGGAGTAACCTTATTACTAGCACCCTATGTCTTTAACATCTCCCTAACAAATGGTGAATGCATGCTATAAGATGCTATTGCTTGCTTAATAGTTTCCATTTACATTCTTTGTATTCATTTGAGTATTGAGTATTTGCTGACTTTTCAAATATTATATCAGGATAAATAGCTAAAACCTTTGGTAAGTCATCTCTGACTCTGAGAGGTACTGGTGATGCTAGTCCTTTGCCTGTACCTCCTCTTCTCACTTACCAGTTCTGACCATTTCCTCAATCTCTGTCCTTTTTAAAGCCTGAATCTTTTGACTTATAAATTTTTCTAATGATTTCATCAAATCAAGTAATTTCTAGTCTTCATTCTACACATGTGATCCCAAGGTATTAAATTTTCTGTTAATAATAACTTCTCATCCTTGACTATTATATGGGTGGCTGAAAATTGCCTTCCCAGAGTGATGTTCTATCTGCTAACTTATTGTAACTTTTTTAACAGATTTTGATTGTCAATTTCAACAGTATGAATTCTTTCAGATAATCTCTCAGTACCCTTTTGTAAGCTTTCATAACCCATTGACTTGGATTGAATTTTGTCTATCAATTTCAGGTTATCTTTTTCAATGGTATTAATCCTTTCAGCTAACTTTCCATTTTTAATGGTGTGAATCCTTTCAACTGTCTTCTCATTACAAGTCTATAAAGACTGCATAATTTCTACAAGTTTCTCATTCTTTACTCTGCTATTAAACCATTTCTTTACAGATATAAGCTGAAGAACAAAGCTAAGCATCATGATCACACACACATGCACGCATACACACACACACACATGTGCGCGCGCACACACACACGTGCGCGCACACACACACACACAAATCTACAGGGTAATTCCTGTAACTCTTGCAGAATTCCATCCATAGTAGAAACAAAAAGGTTGTCAAATTCCTGGATGGTGATATTGTTTGCCATTATCTTGGGAGTTTTGTTTGCAATTTTAAAATTTATTTATTTATTAATCAAATGAACTTATCTTGTTACAGTTCTCAGAAAATTGTTGTAGCTATAATAATCTTCATTGGCCAGAAGGTATCACAGTTGTGGGCATTTCATTTATGTGCCCTCTCATGAGCCCTACCCTTCCATAATGGAATGTTAGTGAGCCCAATCTTTTGAGGACTGGTAATCACAACTGTTCTGATTTCTAGACAGCAGTGATCATGTCATGCTCAAAGGAAAACATTCCACAAGTCCCATCAATTAGTGTCATCTGAGAGTCAAGGAGAGGCTTTGTATAATAATGCTGTGTGCAAAGCTCTTAAACATTAGTCCTTCTGGTCTCTGGGTTGTTCAGTGAAGGCTTAGGGAACCTGAAGTTCTATCCAGAGTAGTTATCATTGAATAAAAATAAAACCCTGCCAAGGAGCATACAACAAGAATCCAGAGAAGCTAAAGGGTTTTAGCCATGATACTTACATATACAAATTAGCCTTGCCAATCACACAAGGGTATGAGGCTAAGCAGACCACCTTGGACCTCTCACAGAAACTGGATTTCTTATACCATAAGGTCTAGAGCTACTGTAATGGCACAGGCCACATTGATAGTATTGCTCTGTAGCAGTGGTTCTCAATGTTCCTAGTTCTGTGACCCTTTAATACAGTTCTTCATGTTGTACTGACCCAAACCACAAAATTAATTTTGCTGCTACTTCATAACTGTAATTTTACTACTGTTTTGAATTGTAATGTAAACACTTGGTATGCAAGGTTTCTGATATGTGACCCCTGTCAGGTTGAGAACCACTCCTCTGTAGGGATGGTGACAGCTACAAAAGAAATAGCATACTACTTGAAATGTGATCCACTCTTGGATGGCTCTGTAGTGATAAGAGATCTAATCCTGGTCCCAGTTTACTGAATTAGAAAGAAGAACATGCAAGAGACTTCAAATCAGCATAGGCCTGGACAGAGGGGCACATTCTAATAGCTACTATCAAGATGTGGTCTGCAACCATCTGAAATAAAAAACATGAAAATTCTCAGCTACCCAAGCAAGATGATCTAATAGAGCTCCAGTATTCATAGCCAGTCTTGGGCAAATGGAGCCTCTGTTTAGAAACAAAACAAGAACAAGAACAAGAACAAAAAAACAGTACATAGACTATAAAAACAAATACAGAACAGGACCATAAATGGAAAAATTAGCCACAGAGCTCAATTACTTCTCTGCAATTTTCAACTTTTGGTTAAGATCCCCACCCACGTTTCTAATCCAAAGTGTATCTGGAATACAGCAGATTGAAGAAATTGCTGTACTCTTTTGAGCTTTTCTTCTAAATCCGAGTCTCAACTGTCTTGAAAAAAACTGTCCTGAGACTGTGTATAAAGCATTAACTTGACTGGTAAGGAACCAGAAGTAAGAACGTCACTAAGGAAAGGAGCAGGAGTAATGTCAGTATCTGATGGTTTAGCCAAATCAGGCAGGTTGCTGTGATGAAGCTCTCACATTGGTAGAGTATAAGACACAGAAACAGAAAAAAGAAAAACCTGGAAACAGCTCAGCCCCTCCACAAGAGTTGAAGACACCAAAGGGAGAGAGGGAAGACCATGGTGAATGAAACATGGAACTACTCTACAAAGATCTACTGAGCATCCAAACCTCTAGACCAATTCACCACATCTTTTAAAAAGTGCCTACTATTCTGGAAAGAGAACTTAAGAATAAGACAAGGCTCTAGCCCTTCCCTCACTACATTTGTGAATAGCAGTGGCAGAGAAATAGCTCTAGTCTTACATTGTTAGAAAGAGGCAGTTGGGAAGAAGAAGATGAGTAAAACAAAATAGGGAATTCTACTAGTGATCCAAGGGGAGGAGAGGGACAATCATCAGTTGCTGAAAGAAATTCAAGAGGAAAAGTAGTCACAAATCAGTGAGATTTCAGATCTGTAAGATCTAAGGGAACCTGGGGAAAATGCATTGCTTAGAGTACAGAGAATTGATTAGGAAAGTTAGTTTTCTTAAATGGGCAGAGAAGAAAAAATTACAGGATAGTATTTGCCCCTCACTACCTTGGAAAACTGAAGAATTTTTCCAATATGGTGGTCACCATCATATATAAATAGTTTAATGAATTAAAATAAACAAAAAACAATTTTGAGGCCATATTTTAAGTGACCAATTATGACTGGAACTACCATAGGGGTAGCATAGACAAAGAATAGTTCATCATCACATGTCTTACTGAAGATTCTGTTTCTAGATATTCTCTTCTTCATGCATACAAACACTACAGTGAGCACAGAGAAACGAAGTCCAACTTGGTCTTACAACTTTGAATATCAGATGTGTTAGGTATAGGCTCCTAACAACCCATGAGGAAGGGGCTATTTGAACCTAATGAGAACATATGCCACACATACATATTATGGTCATGTACAGAAAGATCTTCAAATGCATCTTCTTAATAGCTTAAAAATAAGTGAAAACAAAGAATTAAATATAAAAGATGAGAAAGCTACAGTTATTTTTGCAGTATAAATTCTAGGAAAAACTTGTGACCAACAAAAAGAGAGAGTTAATTCTAGAGAATTTGTAAATCAAATGATATCACAATTAAATATAACAACTAATTTTTGATAAATAAGGTTTATGGAGTAAATTATATCATTGCCTAGTTCTATGCCAGATTAACTCAATGTATGTGTAAGAAGACCTCCAGAGTACACAGGTTGTAAATAATGCCTTTTTCTTACTTTCTTCTGGAGGGGGGACTATGTTATTTCCTTATTACACTGGTTTGTTGAATAAGTGTATGATATTTGAATATATAATATTTGAAAGTATTCATTGTTAATCCAACTTATTAGAAAATGAAAAATAATGAAAATAAAAAAATTTAAAAAATAAAGGTTCTTTATAATAAAGGAAATACAAGCACAAAAAATCCAAAGCTTAGTAAATATTTATGATATGTCACCCTGTATAGTGGAAAAATCTCAAATGAGTTACAATAACCAAAACACAAAGTCATGTTTTCACAAGAAACAACTGTAAAGGAATTTCAATAAAAAGTTAAAAATTCAGACAAAGATTAATCATGCAATACTAACAGCAAAGAACGGGAAAGTGGCCACATGCATCAAAATAAAATCAATTTCCCAAAGAAGGAAATAGACAAAGATGGTAATTTCATTTTGATGAAAAAGTTCTCAATGAAGACATAACAGTTATGAATGTCCATACACCAGTTAAAGTAGAATAAGCATTCCCTCAAAAATGCTTTTAAATGTGTTCAGAAAATTGGAAAGAACAATAGTAATGGGGATATTTAACACATCTTTTTGTTTTGACAGTGCTTTGAGAAAAGTGATAAACAAAGGTAATGCTTCAATCGACTACAATTTGTTTTTGAGTATGCTTGGCATTGTGCGGCTATAGTGGAAATGCTTGTGCACTGAGGGCCTAGACTACACAGATAAGCATATCTCTAATAATTTACAGGTATTAAAGAGTTTGGGGGCTGGAGATAAGGCTCAGTGATTAAGATCATGTACGGCGCCTGCAGAAGATATGGATTAGATTCCCAACACCCATGTGGAGACTCACAGTCACCCAAAACCTCAATTAAAAAGGATTTATCACCCAGTTCTGACCTCCAGGGTGTCAGACAGTTACGTAAGCAAAACACACATGAAGTTAAAAAACAGAATGTATAAACAAAAAAAGAGAATGCATACATGTGTACATTAGAGAACTTTGAAGGATGTACTGATTTAAAAAGTTTAGGAAAATCATTTATATGAAGAAAAATGAGAAAAATCATCATCACACACGATAATTTTTATTACATGTTCTAAAAATAGATTATTAGAGAAAGCCTTATTTACTGGAAGAACAACTTTAAAAAAACAACTAGAAAAAAATGAAATAATTGCAAGCCTGCACTACTTAGGTAGTAAGGATGAGAGCTTTATATTCTATATGACAATTTACAATGTGGTCACATATTTACTCGCATGTTCTAAAATGCTCACTAGAGCATTTCAGTATTTGTATTTGTTTATTCTTAGTATGAGAATAAAATCTGTGAAGCAAGAGGAATGCAAGCCATATATTTCTGTAAAATAGGAAACCTCCCTCTATTTTCCAGGGTCTAGCCTGATGAGTCTCTCTGACCTCCCCATCCACAACTTCTTGGTAGCCCACCAAATCTGACCTGCATCCCAGCTCCAATGGATGGTGTGAATCTCATGAGGCTACAGCTCTACAAACAAAACAAAACGACAATAAAAACAACAAAACCACCCCCAAAGCCCTGCATATAACCAAGGAATGTTGATGCTGAGAGGGTGGGAGAAAGAGTGCACCAACTGGCCACCCAGTATCTAATGGCCAGCCCTAAAAACAGACATACAAATAACATTAAATGGGATGAGTAGGTTTTACCTAGGATATATGTATATGTTTATATCCACATATGCATGTAGGAACAATAAATGAAAAAAGTCATGAATTTAAAGGAGAGCAATGGCAGGTATATGGGAGAGTTTGGAGGCAGGAAAGGAAAAGGAAAAACAATGTAATTATATAATAACCTCAGAAAGAGGCAGGAAAGGAAAAGGAAAAACAATGTAATTATATAATAACCTCAGAAAGAAAAGAAAAAGTTAAAAAAATAGTTAATTATACACAAAAAAGTGAGTAGTTGTACCTATTAGTACAGCATACATTAATATGTTAGTAAATATTAAATGCACATATGAAAACTAAATATACATGCTTATACATAGACTATTCTATACACATAGACACCTACCTAAAATCTTATCTATAATAAATAGTAAATTATGTAACTATGGTGTGTGGGAAAGGACAGAGGCATCGCATTTATGAGAGAGGATGCTTGGCCACCCTGGAAATCCTCATCAAGCATTCTACACTTTTGAAAAAGAAATGGAAACACCAAGAATTATGAGGAATTGAGAACTGTTTTGTGAGGTTGTTTTTAAACCTGACCCAAGAACAAGTTGATGGGAAAGTGAGCTAATTCCATTTCAATTTCTGTTGTTCTGGAAGTCAGTGCTCTCAGATAACAGTGGATCATCAAGAGGTACCTTGGGAACTGGGATAGACTTTGGTAGGTGACTGTATTAAGAACCTACTATTAGGTTCATGTTTTTCCTGGGGAGATTTTAAGGATGGAGCTTTATTCCAGATGTAGTGCTGTAAGAAAAGTGATGTTTAAATAACTAAATATTTGGCAAATGGTAGCCTTACTAAGGACAGTAAAGTAAAATAAAGACTATGACTGACTCAAAATCTTAGAGTTGGCATTCCCTCCTTTGTGCCTGGGGAGGAGGCTGATTGGTATTTATTTATTTGTCTGATTTCTGTGGCTCATTTTTATGGCTCACAGTGATCATGCCCAATGTTTGCTTTCTGTGAGATTATTTCCGTCCAACATGAAACCATCAGAGCCTCACATTGGGCCAAGTTTACTTTATCAATATGACTTGCTGGTTACTGTCTCATCAGTTCCTGGGTCTTAGTGGGTGTTTTTTTCCCTCACAATTGTATTTGAATCTCATGTAATTAAGTCATTTTTTTAAATCTTCTGAAGGGGAATAGTCCTGGCCTATTCGACTTATAACCACACCCCACCATTAGTTAATTATTCCGCCCCTAATTAGCCGTTAGCTAATTACTAGGGGTTGGCCCATCAGACCCCAATTAGGTATATAAGGGCAGATTCACGTGGTAATCGCTCTCTCTGCGGATCGTGGGCCTACCAGCATCTTCGGAGAGGCACATTTCCAGATTCTGGTATTGTAAACCTGTGTGTATTCCTTTTCTCATTAAACTGTATGTATTAAATATAGCTGGTTCGGGTTATACTTGGTTGAAACGCCTACAATCTTCATTTTAAAATTTTAATTTACTGATTTTATTTTCCCCATTTTCTTGAAATAATTCCCATTTTATTTTCTGTTATAGGTCTTCACTTAGTTTCTTTGAACAGCTATGTGAAGTTCACTTCTATTATCAATGCCTGTGCTATTGTGGTTTCTTGTTTTTAGATAGGATGAAGTGCATCATTACCGAAACTGTGATTCCCCACCCCTCACCTAGATTCTAATAATGTAGCTGCCACTCCTACACTCATCTTTATAAATTCCCATTCACTTGTGCTTCCATTTTCTTTCCCAGTAAATGAAACAGAGCCCTTTCTTAAGTCCTTCTACTGAGGGTGTTTATAAATGTGCGGATTACCTTGTGTTCACCAATTGTTTCTGTCGTTTGTTTTGTGTCCCGTGTCCCCACTCCCCCCACACACACACCATGCTCCTTTGTGACAACCAGTCTGCATTCAGATTGAGGGTAGTTATCTATACCACCCTGAATGCGCCGGATCTCGTCTTCTTAGATGTCTGTATTCTTCTGTCTTTGTGACTCTGTCAGTGTCAATATGATTTGCCGTTCTTTCAAGTTTAGCTCATTTTTTTTTGATGAGTTTCAAGTACTTTTCTGTCACTAATTAAACTTTTGTGAACCCTGGCAAATAAAGTCACATGCTACCAAAGCTGAGTGACTCCAAGTGTATTTATTTCTTCAATAGAACTTGTACTGCAATATTGTGATTACCTTCTCTATAATTTGGAGGGTATCTTGGTTAGATTCATTGTCAGCTTGTATAAGTAAAACTCACTCAGGAAGAAGAAGCAGTCTCTATTGAGAGTTTGCCCAGATTGGATTGGCCTGTGGAGATGATATAATCTTGATTGTTGTTTTTGGAGTTCCCAGACCACTGTGCAGGAGTGCCACCCTTGGGCAAATAGGTCTAGGCTATATAAGAAAACCTTGGGAGGCAAGCTAGTAAGCAGCCTTCCTGTGTGGTTCTTCTTCAGTTCCTATTTCCAGGTTTCTTCCTTGAGTTTCTTCTCTGAATTTCCTCAGTGGCGCACTGTTATCCAGAAGTATAAACTAAAGTAAACCCTTTCCTTCCCAAGATGCCTTGATCAGAATACTTTACTATAGAAACAGAGAGTAAACTAGAGAAAAGGAGGAACTAAAACATGTTCTATATGTGAAACACATTTGAAACAAATTGGCAAAGCACATTTCCAGCTGTCTGGGTGTCAGGGCTGAAAATGGACTAAGTTCATGACGACAGAATGGCCTATGCAGAATGCATGAAGGCTTTGAGAGACTGGTTTCCTAACTCCTGGCTTATCAGGTCTCTATTTCACAAAATAAGCCCAATAATGATTTCTTCCATTGAAGATTAGCACATAGTGTATTCATAGAGAACTGTCAATTTTAAGATGGGTAAAAGCGAGAGGAGTTGATATGTCTATGGAATTTTGGGATTCAGAGACTAATGGACCACACTTGTGAAGCTTCAAAATTAGCAACAAGCTGGTGTGCACGCTCCCTGCATCGTATGAAGACAGAGCTTCCAAAAGGATCTCTGAAGAGGCAGGTTGTTGTGTTTGAAGGACGGACGGTGAGTGTGTGTTCAGCTACACTTCGTCCTCAAGTCCATATCTTTTGTCTACCTTACAGTGTAGGAAAGGCCTCATGGCTTGCTGACAAGTCCAAAGCCATTCCCTAGCAATACTGACAATCTTCCAAATAACATAGAACTCTCCTCTTTCTTCTGACTGCAATGGAATAACAGCCACTGGAGTTACTTTCCTGGAACAACTAAATGCTAGGTAAAAAGAAGAAAATTATAGATTAAAAAGAAACAAGATATTAAATGACCATAGCTGTTCACTGAGAAATAAATGAAGTGAATTTTGTAACTGGCCTACACCTAGAGACTCAAGTCCTAGTTGCCACATAAATTATTTTGCCATTTAGGCTGCAGGATCTATGAAACTCAATGAAACTCTCTGTCAGTAGCATAGAACTTTTAGGATTCTGGAACAAAGTCTTCCTACACTTTGTAGACAACTACTTTCCATTTGAGAAGCAGATTTGAACTGCTACTGACCTTATTAAGATCACTGTTAAGGCACAAATCATCAAATTACCTACTTCCTGGGGTTGTCCATCATTAGCAAGATGTAGTTTGCTCATCTAGAGCTAAAACTTGGTCAGACATAACAATGCTGCATTATCCAATGGGAGTGGTATATACAAAAGAGGGTCCTGCTGCTCCTGTGGATACAGGAAGTTATAGGGAAAAGTGGTTCACTTGCACAGAACTCTTTTCTTGCTATATCACATTCTCTCTCTTTCTCCTCTCTCTCAAACACACACACACACACACACACACACACACACATCTTAAATTTATAACCCCACAGGATGTCTTAATTAACCATCAATGTCTCCAAGCTCATCATACTTCCTATATACTTCCATTCCCATTTCTTAATCCTGTGTATTCTTAATCAATGACTTTAATTAAATAACAGGAAGTCTGAGGGCCTGGGAGTTCAATTTGTGTTGTAACTATGTATTGTAACTATGTGGATTATGAAATTATGCTGTTTTGTTTGTTTTTGTTTTGCTTTGCTTTGCAAGCTCACCCCCAGTGGTTACATATCTGAGTCTCTTTGCAGGAAAGGCAAATATAGTTTCAAATCATTTATAGAGCACTTGGCCAGGAATGTGAGTCCTTGAGCTCATTCCAATCTCTCTCCAGTTTGTTCAGCGAAATTGAGAATAACTGCCCTGTTTTACTTTACACTACTTAGTTTGACAAATACATTCAAAGCTATCATGTCTATAGACATCTAGAACCTTCTTATAAATTTGTAAGTTGTCGAATAGAAGTATCTAATGATTACATACCATATCCCTCTTGCTACAAATAGACTATATGCACTTCCTTTACTGTTGGAAATAGTAACTGGTGCATTTAAATCTAATTAGATCAGAAAATCAATGTATTCTACTTCCACTGGGATCCTAGAAACCCCAGAACCAATTTACACAACCCATCATTAACATTTTGTTTCTCTAAAACCCTTCTGACTGCCAAGTTCTATTACTAAATCTCAATATGAAAATCTCTATTCCAGAGAAAGAACCATTTTTGTTTGTACACGCATATGAGTGTATATGCGTGCAGTCATGCATACATACCAATGTCTCTGTCAGTTATGCACTGTGTGTATGATTGCAGTCCCAGAATATTTTAATGGAACTAGTGGTGCAGCCATCATGATGCTGTCATTTATGTTTTTAGAGATGCTGAGCTGCCAACTAAAAATCAGTCATGTACAGTCCATGATACTTTGTTTCCCTCTGACTGTATTGTGTTTTAGTTCTGTGAACTCTGATTGGCTTGACTAATATTTATTTCCACATTCTTTGTCTATTGTAAAATTGAACTGGTGCTTATATCTTTGAAAATAAAAACATTTGTGTTAGCCTATCACCAATTTTCTATGTATTAAATGGTTTTTACTAACACAGAATAAGTTACTGAAGTTCATTTTGTTTCATGTGTTTAGTCTAAAGGAGCCATAACCAGTAGGAGCTTGCTACTGGAAGAGTTCCAAAATGGTTCACTGGCTCTCTTGAGCTTTATGCACGGTGGGTGCCCTTCCCAGCTTTGCCTATAGCCTTTATCTTGTACAATATGATTATTGTTTAGAGATCATGGGAGCTTGAAAGAAAGTAACCTCCAATGACAGGCACTATAAGAAGTGTGGCCTTGTTGGAGGAAGTGTGTCACTATGGAGGCAGACTTTGAGGTCTCATCAACCATGCCCAATGAAACTATTCCCTTCCTTTTGCCTGCAAGATGCAGGACTCTCAGGTACTTCTCCAGTCCCTTCTCCAGTCTGCAGGCCAGCATGTCCCACCATGATGAAAATGAATTAAACATCTGAAACTGTAAGCCAGCCCCAATTAAATGTTTCCCTTAATAACAGTTGCTGTGGTCATGGTGTCTCTTCCCAGCAGTAGAGACCCTTAGATAAACAGAAGTGTTGTCAAGGTATGATGTTGTCTCCTGTATAGTTGGATGTTGTAGAAATTGGTAACCAGGTGTGTGGTGGGCTGTACCACCTGGGATTGTGGGAAGGTATCTGCTGTTGCATACACAATAATGGGATTGCAAAATGATGCATTTCTCAGAACATACCCCACTTTTATTCAATGCATGCCTCACGTACAGGAGAGGCCAGCAGGTTGGAATCAGGGAGGACTTGATATTGCTTGAGTCTAGAGGAAGGACAGGAACAAAACTTTTCTGTCCATAGGGGAGGTGATTTTTCTATTGCTTGACTCAGAGTTTTAATTGATTGGCTGAGGCTCACCTGTTTAATGGATAATAATCTTCTTTGCTCAAAACGTATTGATTCAAATATCAATTTGTGGACAAATATCTTCACAGAAACATCCAGAATAATGCTTGACCAAATATCTTTGTCCTGTGACTCTGCCAAGTTGGTACATAATACTGAACATCCAAGAGGTCCCTCTCTCTCTGTAAGAGAGCAAGGCACTCTGATTACCGTATTCTGGTCAGAAAATGCCAAGACATGATGCAAAAATAAACCAGTTTTCTAAATATATAGCGTTTGTTTCCAGAGAGGCACTTGGTGTGTACTTAGAATCAAATTACCCTCCTTGTGAAAAAGAAGAAGATGTGATGTGAGTTTCTGTTCCATTTTTTTTTTTTTAAAGTGGTGTTTTCTACATGAGGTCTAAATTAGTGTTCCAGGAGTCTAAAATAGAAACTTTATTTCTGCTCAGATTTTTGCAGTGACGTTTTGGGGAAATAGTTACAGTTGCACCAGCCTTTAGTTTTTATTCTTAGCCACACCACATGCTGAATCTTGTTAACTTCTCACTGAGGCACTTTGTTGAATTTTTCCATTTACAGAGAGTAATGGTGGTGCATGCTTTCAATTCTAGATTATGCCAAAACTCATTTCCCCAAATCTCAGCAATAAGTTGAATTCTTTTTAAAAATAAATAATATATTCTGCTTTTGCCTCGGGTCTGTTCGGTAAGGCAAATACTCCCGTCACTGTAGCAGAGGGGGTATGGCTTGGCTGATTTGAGATAGCCTTTTGAAGTCTGCTCTCCCTCCTTGCTCCTTCACTCTGTTCCTCCTTCTAACCTTGCCTGCATCCTTTCAGCTTTGCCTTCAGTTCCCTAACTCTGCCTTTTGTGTTTCTGATCCCCAGCCCAGGCAGTGATTTTTGAAAGTTGGGTGATTTTGCCGTTTTGTCCATTGAGGAGTTTGCCCCGAGTGGGTGACAGTGATTTCTATCGTTCCTTTTTAAACTAATCTAGTTATTTAAGAAAATTATAGATTAATGTATATTTGTAAGAAATATGAAGAAATTCCCCCATGTATCCTTTATCTAGTTGCTGCTTTTCCCTACTAATAATTTATTTAAAAGCATTAGGAAATGACAACCAAGACACAGACTTATACTCAGTCAAGACACAGAGCATTGGAATCCCACCTCTGCTGGCCTGCTGGCAACCACTGATCTGTTCTTCAGATCTACAGTTCTGTCGCTTTAGCCTGATATAATGGACTCAGATACCGTATAATTACTTGAAACTGGATTATTTTTGGTTCTGCATAATTCTGTGAATATTTATATAGGTCATTGTACTACCAAGTTGTTTCCTTTTACATATGAGAAGCGGGTTTTTTGTTTGTTTTCTTTTTTGGTACAGCTGTCTCATTATTTGTTCACTCTTGGAAAGACGTTTTTTGTTGTTACAATTAAAGAGGCTTGCAAAGCTTTTGTATAAGTTCATATAATGATGCATTTTTATTCTTCTAGGTAAATGCTGAGGATTTCTAAGGAGATAGAATTTTTTCCCATTTTTTTCACAAGTATATTGTATTAGCCTTTGAGAGAAAACAAAACAATTATAGAAAGAATGCTCTGAGAAAATATAACTTTACATTATGTCTGAATGTTGTTCTCAAAGTCTTAATTGAAATTCTAACCCCAAGTACCTTAGAAGTTGCCTACACTTAATGTGCTAAATAAGTTAAAAATGAGGCCCAAGGATGAATAGGATCAGTGGTTTTTGAGATGAGGACATACACACTGCAGACAGAGGAAGACATGAGAATGTCAAGAACAGCAGGAGCTAAAAGCAAATCAAACCAGCTGATACATTGATCTCCGAATTTCAGTCTTCGTGGCTGTGAGAAAGTGAATTCTGTGGCTTAGCTACCCGGCCTGTGGTGTTGACACAGTCGTTCTACTGAACTAAGAGGAGCCAACGGCCATGCAAGATAACAAAACTGAAAAACAAAGTATTTAAAGAAACTGCTGTTTCTAGAATGTCCAAAATGCTTAGCACCGAGAGTCACACTGGGCAAGTGACCCATTTTCTCACCACCTGCTCCAACACTTGGTGTTGTCACTACATTTTGTTTTGGTCTTCTGAAAGGTGTGTGATGTTATCTATTTTCATTTGAATTCTCCAATAGCTAAATGATTTAGGATACATCTTTATGTTTGTTTTTTATATGTCTACATTATTGGAATATATCTCCATCTTTTGCTCATTTTCTGAATGGGATATTTATTTTCTCACATAAGTATTTTAATTTTAAAACAAATTCTAGATACTAGTTGTTTGTCAGGTAATACAGTCTGAGTTTTTTCCTGCCAGTCTGTAATTGGTTGTTTCCTCTTCCTAACAGCTTTTAAAAAAATAAGGGTCATTAATGAAAAAAATCTACCATGTTGTTATTTCCTTGTTTGGTTTGTTCTTTCACAGTGAAGGTTAAGATCATTTGGTCTAGCTGAGATACTGAGGTTCTCCTTCCTATTCTTTGTAACGGGGTTGTAGTTCTACCTTTATTTATGCAATCTATTTCAAATCAATTGTGTTCAGTAATGTGTGGGTTGAATATAGGGCTTCATATCTCCAAGGCATATAAAGGTTCAACCACTGAGCTGCTACTCCATTAACTTAAGTTTTGGCTGAAATCTTCATTTGCTTTCTAGTCTGTGATAAACACCACGATCAAAAGCAACTTCGGGAGGAAAGGGATTATTTCAGCTCACAGCTGTAGTCCTTCATGAGGGGAAGTCAGTGTAGGAACTGAACTGTCAAGCACAATTTGGTGACAAGGCTCTTCTTGCAACACTGAGTTACTTCAGTGCCTTTGAGAGTGTCAGCGTGCCATACATTGGTGTGCTCCTTATAGATTATTCAATTCCATTGTCTGTGTTACATAGCACACGTTTTTTTGACATTTTGCAATTGATAATTTATTTCATGAATTACATTGACACTAAATTAAAGAAAACAATAGAGTTTAAAGAGAGCCAGTGATCCGGGAGCCTTCATTGGCAGATAGATTTCTGTTTTGTTACTACTCACTTGGGCAATCATTCTCAATATCGATATGTCTATGTTCCTGCTTATTAATATTTACGGCAATATCTACAAAAAACCTATTCAATACACTGGATGAAATCAATAAATGATGCATTAGAGATCTTAGAAAAGTAGACTTTTAAAAAAATATGTGGAGTTGATTAAATAAAGTTTATCTATGTGCTGTTATATAATATACCCCTAATTGTTAACACTTCTAATTTATCTATGATGCTTATAAAAACATCCAAAAAGTCTTCTCAGAGTCAAAATTCAGTGTTCTGGTTGAATCTAATAATTTGCTGAGTATCTTTATTCAAATATATTCATATCAGATAAGGTTCTAAGCCTAGACTGATGTTAGAAAATGTATCATCCTAAAAGCAATTCCCATTTAGAATGTGGCACATGGTCTTAAATACTAGCACTCTTTAGGCAGAGGCAGGTAGATCTCTATGAGGTCAGGCCAATGTACTCTACATATTGAGTTTTAGGGCAGACAGAGTTACACAGTGAGACCATATCTCACAAAAACAGCAAAAAGAAAACTTTGCCATATCAAATAAATATGATCTGTGCCTTAGTTAGGGTTTTCATTGCTGTGAAGACACACCATGACCACAGCAGCTCTTCTTATAAAGAAAATATTTAATTGGGGTGGCTTGCTTACAGTTTCATAGGTCCAGTCTGTTATCATCATGATGGAGAGCATGGTGGCATTCAGGCAGATGTGGCGCTGGAGCTGAAAGTGCTACATCTCACAGCCAACAGAAAGTCAACTGATTGTCACCCAGAGGGAAGCTTGAGGAAAAGAGACCTCTTAGCCTGCTCCCACAGCGACACACTTCCTCCAATAAGGCCACACCTCCTAGTGGTGCCACGCCTTTTGGGGCCATTTTCTTTCAAACCACTGCAATCTGGTACTTATATAATAAGTCTTGAGACTGGATCATTCCCACTTTAATTTTTCTTTTATAAAACTGCTTTAACTATTCTAGTTTCTCTGCTCTTCCATTTAAAGTTCAGAGTAGCCTCTGCATGTAAAAAAAAATTGCTGCCAAGATTTTGATAGAATTGCATCAAACCTGCATATAATAGGTGGAGGGAAATAATATCTTCATCAGGTAGATTCCTCCAGTCAATAAACTTTGTACATACTTCTACTTACTTCTTTTTGTTTCTCAGTTAGCATCGTGAAATTCTTACATATGAGTTCTTCTTCACACAAACTATGTGTTTAATTTTTACAACCAATTATAAATGGTATTATATTTTAATTTTTGTTCCTAACATATTTTACTTATGACAAAAATGCAATTATATTTTATGTTTATCTCATATCTTGTAATATCAATGCTCTGGAACTTTTTAATAGATTCTGTGGGATTTGCTAAGCGGCAAATTGTGTTTTCTAAAATACACCCCAGCTAAGTTTAGTATTGAGTGCCATTTGTTGACCATCTCTGTGTGTGACCTGATAGCCTTGTGACTATCAGATAAAATCTGTTTGGGAATGTACAAATGGGACTCCAGTTTCCACTACCCCAAAGGCTAAGAATATCATCTGGTATCAGTTAAAACCCATGAGAGAGAACTTCCAACTTTGCCATCATCTTGTCCTCACACCTGATATTTCCAACAGTATATCTTTTAAAATGTCTTGGTTTGTGACTTTAATTGTTCTACCACTGTTAAAAACTTTGTGAAACTACTACCTAGTTGGGATGTGGTATTTTGGGTAAGCTGAATCTATGTTCCCATGCCATGGACACTTATCTTTGGCTTCTTAAGAATCTCTCTTCCTCTCATTCCTGTTGAGCTGAGAGATTTAATTTCTTCTCATCAGAATGAAAATATTCAATAGTGTATATGTAGTTATGGTGGTTTGAAAGAAATAACCCTCAAAGGGAGTGATGTTATTGGGAGGCCTTGTTGGGGTAGGTGTGGGCTTGTGGAGGAATTGTGTCTCTGTGGAGGTGGGCTTTGGGGGTCTCACATATGCTCATGTCATGTCCACTGTGGCAGGCCACTTCCTATTTCTGTGAACTAAGATGCAGAACACTCAGCTACTTTCCCAGCACTCTGCCTGCCTACATACCACTGTACTGCACCATGATGACAATAGACTAAATCTCTGAAAATGTGAGCCACTCTAATTAAATGTTTTCCTTTATAAGAGTTGCTGTGGTCATGGTGTCTCTTCACAACAATAGAAACCCTAAGATAGAAGTTAATGCTACAGTACTTTGCATTAAAAATAGGTAAAAATTAAAAATAAACGAAAAATAGGTAAAATAAAATACCACACTTTCTATACAGGGATTTCAGCCTAGATATAGGGGGGAAGGCCTTGATCTTGCCTCAAAGTGAAGTGTCAGACTTTGTTGATTCTCCATGGGATGCCTTACCCTTTCTGACAAGTGGATAGGGAGGTGTGTGGGGGCGGGGGAAGAGTGGGGAGGGAGCAGGGTGGGAATAGGAATAGCTATGTAAAATGAGAGAAGATTGTATTTAAAAAATTCTTAAACTAACAAACAAATAAAACCTCCAGATACTGAATAGCCAAAGCCTTGTCAAATTGAGGGCAGTTATTATTAATGTTGCTAATGCCATCTAAATGGATGAAAATGCTATGCACACACAGGTTAAATATCTTGCACAACAGTACCCAGTTAATGAGTATGGGGACTAAGTTTCAAACCACAGGTTCTAATAAAAAAATCAGTTTATTTTCTAGAAATATAAAACATCTTATAAATCCACCCCAGGGCACAGAATAATCCTAGATTTACCATTCTTAAGGTCACTGAAAAAGAGAGCTAATGGTTAGATGAAATAAATAAAATACAGTCCATGAATATGTAATATGTTTGTCAAGAACTTTCTAATTGGTAAAATCCATAATTCTCAAAGGTAACTATTAAAGATTTGATGCATAATATGCATTTCTCATTAAACTGTGATGTTAGTTTCCTGCTAAAAAATGATATTATTCTAGTATTAGAATCTTGAGTTCCAAATGTCTTCTCATTCACTGTACAAATTACAGGTATAATACATGTGTGTTTGTATATATATATATGTATGTATACATATATTATATAAATGTAATATATATGGGTGTGTAACTTGTATCATATATTACACTTGGTTGGTTTTTATTTGAGAGTGTTCTTACATAGGTCATAGTCTGAAAAATGCTGACAAATACTCATAGCAAGGAATAAAACTAAGGAAATGAGTGGCGCTTACATTTCAGTTATGAAGGGACACCTTTTCTCAATTTAGCTGTAATTTGTGTACTGTTAATCAGAAAAAAAAAAAACGCATGGTGTTACTGGGCTACTGAGTAAAACCAAGCCATTTGAACAGCTCTATGATAACCCTCAAGTTTTCATCTAACAACAAAGGCCACGGCACAACTCAAAGTAGACTATTCTAATTGAAATAAAGAACTACCCAAGGGACCAGAGGTAAAGTGCAGGGATAAAGTGTCTTCTACCCAAGCATGAACACCTATGGTTTGTATTTCTAGTACTCACATCAAAAGCCAGGCATGCCAGCACAGTCAGTAATTTAGCTCACTTTTCAGCCCATCTTACTAACTAGTGAGCCACCATGGCACAGGAGGCATCTTTGAATTTGATCGCTTTCTCTTGCCCCTCAGATGGGTTTTACCTAAGGAGCAAGGTTGCTTGATGCTCTCAGTCACACAGACCATGCAATGAGCCAGTAGCCTATGGGTTCTTATATTATGAATTTGAAGGAAAAAACTCCTTAGAAAGAGAGGGTGAGGTTTTGAAGGAAATTTACTATGGATTCATAAGTAGGATCTTAAAAGAAAGCAAGGACTCAGCCTCTTTTGGGAATGTATAAATGGACCCTCAGCTTCCACCAACACAAAGGCTAAGAATATCATCAGTTATCTTTTGAGATCTATAACAGATTTCCCTACTTAGCTGAAAATTCCCCTGCCCGATGCTTCCAACAGTAAATTTTTTAAGTGTCTTGATTTATAAATTTCATTGTTGTATTACTATAAAAACATTGTGAAAATATGTCTTCGGGTTTTATTGCTGTGAAGAGACACCATGACCACTCAACTCTTATAAAAGAGAGCATTTAGTTGAGGCTGGCTTGCTGTTTCAGAGGTTTAGTCCATTATTGTCATGGTGGGAAGCAGGCAGTGTGTAGTGGTGCTGGAGAGGCAGCAGAGAGTTCTACATATTGATCTGCAGACAACGGAAAGCAAACTGTCCCATTGGGCGTGGCTTGGACATCACTCTGCAGGGACAAGCTTCTTCCAACAAGGTCACATCTCGAAATAGTGCCACTCCTTATAGACCAAGCATTCAGATGCAGGAGTCTATGGGAGCTATAACTAGTCAAACCACCGCTAACTACAACTTAGTTGGAATGTGAAATTGGGGGATAACCTGAATCTGTATTCTTAGGCCACGGATACTTAGATTTGGCTTCTTAGTCATCTCTCATTCTCTCATTCTGTTGAGGTGAGAGGTTTGGTTTCTCTTCAACAGGATGAAAGCTGAAAAATAGTATATGTGTGGATACTATTGATGAGTCCCTGGAAAGGGGACCCCATTTTGTCTCATGGGAGTTAATAAGGTCTTAGTGAATGGAGGCAAGGATGGGGGATAAACTGGTCAGTACGCTTGGCCAACTTGCAGATGCCTCTTAGCTTTACTCCTCACGTGGTTTCCAGGAAGGAATCTCACCCAGGAGAGAAGAGAGATAAGGAGAAATCACAGCCTTCTCTGTCATCTCTGGCCTCTGGCTGGGGCAGAACCAAAGGGCTTAAATACTTCTGGCTTCTCTGGCCTCTGACAAGAGAGAAATGACTAACAAGGCCAAGGACATTTCCTACCCTTTAGCCAAACTGTTTCACTTTCAGCATCCTCTCTCTCTCCTACGTGACTGGGCATTTTCTATCTTCTGTTCTCACCATCAGGTTCAGTGCGGGACCCTGTTCCGTCAAACAAGATGGTGGAGAATGCCGGAGAAAAACACCCTGGATGTCAACTTCTGGCTTCAGCACTTTCACAGATGTTCCCCTCTCCACACACACAAGCATGCACGCGCGCACGCACGCACACATACACACACACACACACACACACACACACACACACACACACATTTTTGAGGTCGAGTGTAAGCATCCATTATCATAATAATAAGCAGTGTTCCTTATGTAGATGTCAAGAGAAGAATGAAGTGCTAGCCCTGCTATTTGCAAAACTAATCAATTCAGGTCACATCCGCCAGCAATAAGGACAACACTAGGGCTGAACAGCCTGATACATGGTGGGCTTCAGCTTTCAGTGGTCTATTTTATATCTCTGTAGTCTCAGCCTTGGATCCTTAGACTCAATAGGCAGCTAGGGACTGAAACAGGAGATCTGGGGAAAAAAAGGGCTAATTAGGGGTGAATTTGGGTTTTATTCCAATTCCTCTGGGTTTTAAGGTTAGAGGTTGTTTTTCCCTTTTCTTTCTCTAGCCTCCATTCAGATAGGTGCTCAGTGAGTATTTGAAAGGAAAGGACAAGAATATCAATAAAAAGGGAGAAAATTAAGATTAGAAGGAAAACCTTCACAGGTCAAATCGCACAGAGCATAAATAGATATCCCATAATATTTACAAATAGGCATAGGTAGAAATTCAAGATAAATATTGGAGAAATGAAAGCTCCGGGACAGAAATCAAGGCACTTCATACAGGTGTTCAATGTGTCAGCTCAATGATCACAACTGGGCAACAAAAGGAGAATCAGACATTGAACTTATCAATAAGGTTATAAAAGAAAGACTGAGTGGTAAGCTGGGAGTGGTAGCCTGCCTAGAATACAGCCTTGAGAAGGCTGAGGCAGAAGGATCCTGAGTTTGACAGGACACCCTGGGCTATTTATCAATACCGTGACTCATATAGCAACAACGTGAAAAAAGTAGTAAGGATGACCTTGCTGTTGGACTAGTGATTTATTACTTCATCGAATATTCTTATTTGTCCCTCAAGTAGGGTAAAGATGTGTCCTAGAGTCTGGGCAGCATTTAAGCAATCACATTAAAGCTTATAGTTGTAGAAATGGAAAGCTAAGTGAATACTGCAAACGCAGCTGCATTTTGGTGCTTTATTCTGCTACACACACACACACACGCATGCATGCACGCACACACACACACACACACACACACACACACACACACACAATTTTTTTGGAGACCACTTCTCACTTTATAGGCCAGGCTGGTCTGGCACTCACTATGAAACCTAGGCTGCCCTCACTTTGCTACTCTTCTGTCACAGACACAGAAGTGCGGTGATTGCCAACACAGGGACCATGCCTCCAGCTTCTATATTTTACATTCTAGATTTTCAAGGATGATTTTGCTGTACCTGCTTATTTTGGGGTTTTAGCTGAGATGGAGAAGAGGTTTCAGTCATAGCGGCTCAGGGAGCATATTTATCTGGGAAAATAAATTCCAGTGCTAATTTAAAAGATTGAAAGTGTCTGGTTGCATATTTTCTTGAGTGACTATTAATTTTCCTTGGCTTCCCTTGAACATCTATCCAGTTCCACTGCAATTTCCTTTGCTTGACCAATTATACCAGTCAGCACGAGCCACTGACTTCCTGGTACTATACAGTCTGATGTGTGAACCACTAATCTGCTCACTGAAATATTCCTTCCTGGACATTGATTTGGGGCTGGACACACAGAATATCAGTTATCTTGAGGACAGAGGTACCAAGATGAGGATGACAAAATATTTAAAACAGAGCGTTGTGCAATCACTGAGCTGGTTTTTTTTTATTTTTTAAATTTTTTTTTAAGATTTATTTATTTTATTTATTTTGTATACAGTAGTCTCAGTATGTATGCTGCAGGCCAGAAGAGGACACCAGACCTCATTACAGAGCTGTTTTTTTTTATGGAATTATTATAGCTTTCCCCACTGGAATACAATGATTTATTACCTACTGATAGACAAGAATGTTTAACTGTGCTCTCATTAATTGAACAATTTGCTTTTTGCTTTGTTCTCACACCTGTTCTTGATCAAAACTGGTTTATTCTGCTCTTGGCTATTGCATGATGCTCTATTAAGGCTTTATTGGTTTCGCTGTGCTATAACACAGCAGTTTGTGATGTTTAATAAGATGACATGTCTAAATACTCTCTTGGCTTTGAATTGTCTTTTTATCAAATTAATATCATGATGTAGATTTTTTTTATGTGAGGTTTACAAATTTCTGTAGTCATTAGCCACACAAAAGTTGAATTATTATAGCAGGGCTTTTTTTGCAATAAATGAGAAGAAAAAATTGTTTTCTGGCTAATTGATGTTCGTACTCTCTTTGCTTCACATGGTTAAGGAACCACACTAGAATTCTATAGGAAGAATTCTATATGTGGGCTGAGATGAATGAAGAAACTTTTAGGTTTACCCTTTACTTCCCTTTCCTTGCACTTAGACTTGTCTATGGGATTATGAAGAATGTTTCATTCTAAGGAATAAGGGAACAAGAAGACTTCTTTCTACAATCAAGAAGGTGAGTTACCTGTGCAAACACGTACAGTGCAGTACACCATGCCACCAAAAAGCTGGAATGCTTACTCTAGTACTGTTAAGGGAACCTGGGAGTGGGAATCTCCACTTAACAAATTCTGTCATCTCCACACCATTCTGTTTCTCACAACAGAGAACATTCCCTACAGCCTGTCTATGGATGTATGCATCACTAAATATTGAGTATGATGTTTGGAGCCTGGATACTTGAATTAAAACTCAAACTCTTGAATATGTATACTAATTTTGTTTTGCTACTGTGACAAAACACCATGACCAAAAGCAACTTGGGAAAGAAATGATGTAATTGATTTATATACTTTAGCCCATCAGGGAAAGCCAAGGCAGGAACCTAAAAGCAGGAACTGAAGCAGAGGCTGTGAAAAAATAATGTTGCTTTCAGATTACTCTGCTTACTTTCCCATACAACTCAGGATCCAGGAATGGCACTTCCCACAGTGGACTGGGCCCCATCACATAAATAATCAAAAAACACCCTACAGACTTGCAATCTGATGGAGACTTTTTCTCAATTGAGGTTCTCTCTTCCCAGATGTTTCTACTTATGTCAAGTTGAGAAAAACAACACAACACAGTATACTAAGTCTCAGATTTTTTTTCTCTGAACTGAGTAAAATACCTGGTCTAGATTAATGTAAAGTTTAAGCAGCTGAGGTTATAAAATCTCTTCACATAGTCATTGACATTTTAATCAATATTTGCAAATGTTAGTACTTATTACTGTCATAAAGGCATTAATAAGGGAAGCCAATTCTGTTTGCTAGTTGAATGTATAGTACCTGGTGCACAGGAAAGAGGAGAGAAGGGATGAATATACCAAGCGGTGGCTCTCTTATTGACCTACTTAGGTCAAAGGGCAAGATACTCAGTCCATCTTGTTGATAAAATTAGTCAGTTTGATTACTGAAGCCCAAGATTATGTTACTAACCTTGATGAAAACCACTATAATTGAGTGCTGGACAGGAAAGGCTATAATGTCTTCATTAGAGGTAATAAGATGTGTTCAAAGAACAAAGTGCTGAAGGAAGCCATCTTCCTTTATGAAGAGCATCATGATTAGGGACCATTAGAATACAATGCAACACAACAAAACAGGTGAGAGGCTGCGGCGTTATCACTCATTTCTGCTGATGACCAGCTGATCCATCCTCAATTGACATGTTGCTCCATGCAAGTGGTCTCACCTAGCAGGTGTATAAAAGTTTATTTCTGCTACACCAGGCCTTCATTAGTTCCTATGGTGCCTTGGGAAAACATCATTTTTTAAGACTCTGCTCTTTCATCTTTCAGAAAGGAGCCTTAGTATCAAGTTTGTTTGAAAAAGATGTTTCCCTGTTAACTGCCAGAATTTGATCTTTGCAGTAATTCTGCAGCATCCATAACACTAGTAGCGCTTCCTGAAGTTGCGTTGTACAAGCCACACCTGATATACACAACATTCTGTTACGTTACATTCTCCCTAGCGTCTCATTGGTTTCATTTATCACATTTACTGCAGGTATTTTTGTCAGTTATTTATGCCTTATCTATGACTATGTTATATCTTATATATGACTTCCATGTGTGGCTTAAAGTATCTAGGAAACAGGAAGCACAGCTTTCTTGTTCATTGCCCTGTCACCCACACCCAAACTGTAATATCATTGAGGATTCTCATAGTACATCTGTTAAGTAACTGAATAAATAATAACAGTAAATGATCATGCCTTCGTAAACATTAGGTCCAGTTCATCTGTTCACATAGCTGAAAACAAGCTGCAGAAGGAAGCATGATTTAAAGCTGAGCTGCTCACAAGTGTTGACTGCGACTGAACGCTTTTGTGTTTCACTGGTCTGTGAGGTTTTTGAGCCAGGTGACCCATAGGTGTTCCATTATGAAATAAAAACCTGAAATGAATGATCACAGCTGCTTAATTCTTTCCCTCCAGGATAAGAATAGGAATAATTAGGTAATATTGTAATAGTCCATTTGAACTCTCAGTTTTAGGGGAGTATTGTCTGGAGAGCCAAGAGTCATAGTATTTTGACTTGTTGGCTGTGAGCAAGCCTTCTCATCTGCCCGGTTCTCTGCTTAGGGGTTTACAAAACAAGATATTTGAAGGGGAATTCTCAGAGTATTTTGGCAAATATTTGTTTCGTTGCTACTTTGGCAGTGCTGAGGATCAAACATAAGACTCTGTGCATGCCAAGCAAATTCTCTTTTACCAAGTATTCCCCTTCAAAATATTTTGGATTAAACACTGGCAGCCTTTCTGAGCCGAGAAGGCTGCTCAAGTGCCTCCTCCCAGAGCCACTCAGCTGCAGGAGTCTATGCGTATGATGGCTCCTTCTCTCCCAGCCTTTGTGTATATTGAAAGGGAATTGTTGGTTCATGCTCTCTTTTTAAATATTAAAGCAATGTAATAGATATATGAGGACATGTTGGTTCATACCAAGCAGAGCCTCTGTGGATTATTTGACTGACCCTCATTTCTGAGCCATGAGCTGTTAATTGCATCAAATGAAAAGGATTGATATATACCTTATGACATTAATGAAATGGTCAACTCATTCTTGTGAGTAAAAGATATGTCATCTTAAATGTAGAAAAAGAACAATATAACTTCCATTGTCCACTTCCTGTGGCCTGTATCAGACATCTATGCCCATGTCTGAAAGGTCCACCACCTGTCCAAGCAACGTACTAGCTGGAGTCCACATACTTCTACACATGTGTCAGTAGGGGACATTGCACATCCTAACCATAACTAAAATTATTTAATACCCAAGGACTGGAATTACGTCTACCCAGAAAGAATGAAGAAAAATAGAGAAAGTAGATGTCATCACCAGAGGCAGGAATCAGGCATTCCCAGTTGAAAGCCATGGTGAATAGGCTACATCTCCATGAACGTTGGACCGAGAGTGATGTATCAGCTTCTGAAGATGCTGCTTAGGGGAGAAAAGGAAGAGAATGATCTGAATATTATCTTCTTCCTATCCTTTAACCTTTCTCCAGCATCTCACAGCTTCTTTATTCTTTGTAATATAAGTAAAGCAGAAAGGTATTAACATTGCCTGTAAGTTCAAACAAGACTAGTACCACCATCAATATTTCTCGTCAACTATCTGACACAGATAGAGAAAGAGCCTAGAATATAAGAAATTCATAGAGAATGATTATGTTCTTAAGTGGAAAAAGGCATGCATTCTTAAATTATCATTATATTGTAATTATACTACGAATTAAAGCCAGACAATAAAAATATATAAACCTTAACATAAAAATTATTTTGACAGCACTAGTGATCAACATTGTTGAATAGTTATAATTTTGACTGATCAGCTACTATGGCTAATCACTTAAATGTTTAAAGATATGAAACTGGGTATGATATGGTATATACCACCTTGCTAATCTGTATAAATTAAGATAAGTATGAATAATCTGAAGGATAAAGATAATTCAACATAACCTAGAATTATTAGGAAGGAGGTCTCAGGAGAAAAGTTCTGAGCTGTGTATACAACTATGGAGGATCAATAGGAGCTCTTATAAATCTGAAACACATAAGTGGGATGGGAAAAGGGGGAGATATTTAATTTGCCAGAAAATGATATGCTATCAACTATTATCTCTGATAATAAATTACGTGAAAACTGAAATAAACAAGCCTGAATTACTGAGTTGCTTTACTTTCGGCTGGTGAAACTTCACCAAGCTATCAATATGGCTTACAGCACTCTGTCCAAGGGCTTTCACTTTTCCCACTCTTGACTAGAAGATTCTATGATTATTGATTTTTATTTATCAGATGCCTTTTATTATATTTGATTATTTAATGATGCTAAAGGACTTGTAATGTCTTGGATAGTGTAAATGTCTTGAATAAAGGGAATATGAAATTCATCTGGTCATCCATCACAATATTAGGACACTAGATTCTCATAAAATTTTGTCAAATTACCTATAGGAATATATTGTTCACCTTCCATTCAATATGTGAGTATTTAAACATTACAGGTGCTTCTAAATAACTAACTTTGAACTTTAATTCTTTAGGTTGCTTTAAATTCAATTAACATGGCTTTGTTTAACTTTTTTTATTGAGTTATGCATGCCAAAATGCATCCCTGGAATAAGTCCTCAACTATGAGTCTGATAAAATTGTAGGTCCAGAGCTCAGGTGTAAACACTCAATATTACGAATACAGCCAAGCCGTTTTCTGTCTTCTCTGTTCATTGCATTCTTATATGTGGCATGATTCTGAGCTCTGAAGCACAAACAGATTAACTGCTTCTTCTCAGCCATGCTTTTAAGTGCAGGCACTATTACTATCATTTTTATACAAAGAATTCTTTTCTTATGAAACTATTATAATATTTCTTTCTTTCATTACTTTTTTGAGTTTTTTTATTGATTTTATTGAGCTATGCATTTTTCTCTGCTCACCTCCCTTCCTCTCCTCTCCTATTGTCCCCATGCTCCCAATTTATTCAGAAGATCTTGCCTTCTTCTACTTCCCAAGTAGATTAGATCCATGTATGTCTCTCTTAGGGTCTTCTTTGTTGTCTTGGTTCTCTGGGTTTGTAAATTGTAGGCTGGTTTTCTTTGTTTTATGTCTAAAAGTCACTTATGAGTAAGTAAAGATGATATTTGTCTTTCTGGGTCTGAGTTACCTCACTCAATATGATGTTTTCTAGCTCCATCCATTTGCCTGAAAATTATAAGATGTCATTATTTCTTTTTTTCTGCTGTGCACCACATTTTCCTTATCTATTTTTTGGGCAAGTTTTTTGTTGTTTTGTTTTTTGTTTTTGTTTGTTTTAAGGAAGAGTCTCATTCTCTAGCCCAGGTTGTCCTACAATACAACTCTGAAGCCTAGGCTAGATTATAGCAATCCTTTTGCCTCAGCCTACCAAGTACTCTGAGTGTAGGCATGACCTATTATTACTAGCTTCATGATTTTTTTAAAATTTATTTATTTATTTATTGTGTATATAATATTCTGTCTGTGTGTACACCTGCAGGCCAGAAGAGGGCACCAGACCTCCTTACAGATGGTTGTGAGCCACCATGTGGTTGCCAGGAATTAAATCAGGACCTTTGGTAGAGCAGGCAGTGCTCTTAACCACTGAGCCACCTCTCCAGCCCCCTAGCTTCATGATTTTTTAAAAGTGCATTTAATCTTTCCTGAAAAAATTTACAATTTGGGGCTATTATTACAACTTTTAAAATATTCAGTGCATCTGTATTTTAAAAAATTCTAACTAAAAGGTAAATTGTTATGTTCTTGGGTAAATTCTCACAGTACTGGATTCTATTCCGCTCAGTTTGGGTTTCCTCTCACAAGGATTTTCTGTTGAGTCAAGATATTTGACAGATGCTTGTTATTTGCATTTGTCTTTAAAAGGCATACAGTGTCTTCAGATATAAAGTCTTCCTGTCACATCCTGGAGGGTAACCAGTAACAATGGCAATAGTCTGTAATGTTTGGGTGTCTATGGGAACTTACGAAAAATACCAAAAGATTAACCCTTACCTGGTACTGAGCCTTTTCTTTATTAGCCTGTGGTATCTAGTAGGGACATTGTTGTCCATTAAATATTGGTTAAACTTGGATTAACTCTTTTCTTGATGCTTAGCTTTTGAGTACTTTTATATTCTAGATACCAGTCCTCTAAAAAACAATCTATCCATTGGCTGCCTCATCCCTCAAGTGATGGTACACTTTGCTGTTCATAAGCTGTTTTATTTTCCTGAGCTACCATTTGTTAACTGTTGCTTTTAATGCCATGTTATTGGATGTCTGTTTGGAAAATCCTTTTCTGTGTCTGGAAGTTCATGTATATTCCTTGCTTTACCCTCTCTTAATTTTAAGGGGCCAGGTCTTATGTTGAGGTACTTGAGGCACTTGGTGAATTTTGCATAGGGTGATAGATGAGGAACAAGGTTCATTCTTTTAAATGCAGCTATCCAATTTGACCAGCATCGATTTTTAAAAGATATGGCAATACACACATCCAACATTTTGTTAAAAGGAGTAAAAATCAAAGTATTTCATTAATCAAGGACAGATGTTCATAACTCTACCTCATTCTCTTCAATATAGCATTCCTACAGCCTGCTTTCTCTCAATAATTTGAATAGAAGAAACTTAAGGCAGAGTATACAACAACTCTGCTTCTGTCTAGAAATACCCAATCTTGTCTGCTTTGTTATTCTGATACTGAATTTTAAACAATTTTTAAAGAAAAATCCCAGAGAAACAAACCCATTAAACAAAGTCATTTCCTAGAAATCTAAACATTTAACAAGTATAATAGAAGACTTCAGGAGATACCAAAATGATTAGAACTCAGCATGATGTTAACAGACACGTGCTGATTGTCCACGGACACTCCACCATTCGTCCTGGCAAAGACAGAGTGGATGCCTGAAGACTGATGTCCTGGGGTTTTAGTCCATTATAGGGAACACAGAAGGCTGCCCTTTGCTTTCTTTTCAATCCTCTTCAGATCAGAATAAAATCTCGATGTTTTCTAAGGTTGATATTTGGGAGGAGCATATTATATATAGTCTTTTTTTTTTTTTCTTAAGACAGGGTTTCTCTGTGTTGCATTGGAGACTGTCCTGGAACTGGCTCTCGTAGACCAGACAGGCCTTGAACTCAGAGAGATCCACCTGCCTCTTTCTCCTAATTGTTTGGGATAAAGGCATTTGCCACCACTGCTCAGCATATTATAGTTTTTGCACTGGAATTCTTTCCTATATCAGTTGTTTTTCTTAGCAATCTTAGTCAGGACATGTTCTCAGGGCTAGCACAAAGAAAGTGAGTTCCAGAGGGGTCAATGCTGTTTCTCATGCTGGCACATGAACTTGGTAGTGTAGGAATCACCAAGGGAGTACCAGTTTTTAAAATATGAAGATGTCATGGAGAGTATCCGAGGCTTGGCACTGTTTGGCAAGGCTAGAATCCTTGAAGAGAGGTCAGGAGAGGCCAATGGTGAAGGTGAGACCTCAATTGCAGTGGTCACGTTGACAAGTTGAGGGTTGGCACCATGAGGCAACGTTAGAGTTTAGAAGAGGCTATTGTTGAAAGCAAAGCCCAGTTATGGGCAGAGACCCCAGCATTTTGAAGATCTCAGTACCATGGGGTTTCCACCAGTGACAGCAACTTGTGTGGAATAGAGATAGTCTGATCCAGAGAGAAAATCTATCTCTGCCATTTATAACAGAGCTATATCAATAGAGCCCTTTGGAGCCCAGACGATCTAAAGTAGATCCTAGGCATCAGGTGCCATTGTTTTTTATACTCTAGAACTTCGGTTTTGCTTTGATGTGGTTATAACTCTTTCGTGGTTCTTCTCTTTGGAATACAGAAGTGTTCAGGAATATTTTTTAACATTTTCAGGAACCCCCATTTGATAGGCTTTGAAGTTTTAAATAGACTTTGGATTTTCATGGAGACTTTGAAAAATTTACAGAACCTTTGGGTGCCTTAGAGGTTTTAGATATGTCAGAACGCCTTTAGATATTTTGTAGAGGCCATGAACTTTGAAAAAGACTTTCGATGTTTTAAAGAAAACTCTATATGTGATTTTTGTTTAACATCTGAGACTTTTTAAAGTAGAAAGGTTTTATACTATCATATTAATATTAATGTATTTTGAGAACAAATGAGAACGGAAAGATTTTACATGGATAGTGATCTGTTTTGTGTCAAGTTGACAAGGAGTCCATTCTGCTAGATGGTTTTATATTTATAGTGTTTTATCAGAACAATAGAAACTCTTATATATGCTCTTCCTATCTTGCCAAAGATTTCTGAATCTACAGATTACATGTTAAAAGGAGTCTACATTTTTCCTGTTTTTATATGTTTGAAAGTTTTAGATCTGAGCTTATGCTAGCCTCATGGAACCAAGATGTTCATTATTCTCCTAGTTTTCTCTTATATTTTGTGCAAGATTAGTTTAATTCATTCAATAAATTAATTCATTTGTAAAAAGGTTTTGATAAAAAATATTTCTTTATTAAACAGAAACTGCTCATATACTTATTTTCTCTGTTAGTTTTTATTTCTTAAGAAATTTTCTCATATCATTCAAACTTTCAAATATATTAGTACAAATTTATTAACAATGTTAATGTTACCTTTTGGTTACTATGAACATCCAAAAAGACTGGTTTATGTTTAAAAACTTTTACCTGCTTTACTGAGTTAACATAAGAAAAACATTACACATATTTAAGATATGCAACATGGCATAATCATACATACTTTGTAAAACCAATTAAGACCTTTATTGCTATCTTATTCTTCCTTCCTCTTCCTGTTTTTATTTAATTATTTCAATCACAAGAACCTTTGAGATCTTACACACTAGCAAGTTACTTGTTCACCATCATGTCTCCCAGAGACCAGGGTCCACATTAACTTTGTGCATTTATTGAACCTGCCACCCTTTCAGCAGAATCCTGTTTGTTACTTTCAGCCTCTGGTATCACTATTTTGTTTTCCATTTTGGTGAAATGTTTCAAAGGCTCTGAAGAATGATCATGAAGTGAGCCCGTGAGGTAGTTTTCTTTCTGTATCTGCTTGTTTCACTCAGCAAAATCTTATTCAGCTTACTATACATTGCTACAAATATCAGACTTTCCTTCTTTCTTTTCTCTAAATTTCACTAAGATTACAAATAAGTTTTCAGACAGGTTTACTGCATCCCTGACAGAAAAATAATCAAATTACTCAACATCAAATACTATATTATTTGAGAATAGATACATATATGATCAAAATAATAAATATTACACAAGACAATACTTACCAAAATTTAACAGTGGCTGTATCTGGGGAGAAGGACAAAAGGGTTCTAAATGTGTTAGCACATTCTTTTCCTCAAGTGATCTAAATGGAAAATAAACACATATTGTTGTTTAGATGGCTTTTATAATGCCATTCCATTTTACTGTGTCATAGGTATCACAATAAGAAAAATAACTAAGGAATTACATCTTTCTTTTGTTTCTTAAAATAACACAGTTCAGCATGGAAGAGAATGCTCAATGCTCTCCTCCATCAGTCCTGAGTTTGGCTCTCAGCTCTCACAGTAGTTAGCTTAGAACCACTCATAACTCTACCTCCAAGAGATCCAATATCTTCTTATAACATTTGCATGTACCCAAATATACATAGTACACAGTCACAAAAACATGCACATACACATATAGATAGATAGATAAATAAGTAGCTGTATAGATAGTTAGAATATAGATTGATTGATTGATAGATGATAGATAGATAGTTGCACCAAACTAGTTTTGATAAAGTATTTTCTTTGCTAGAGAATGATGCCAATAGAGGCCTATTTCGGCCGCTGTTGTAAACTCTTATTTATTTCCATGTCCCTATTTAGAAAATGAATGTCACCTACCAGATCATTCTTCTTGTATCCCAACCAGTATTCTGGCATTTGGCACTACATGGAAAGTTATGCTAGAACAAGATTGGGAATAAAATGGAGACTAGTATTTTCCCACTGAAACCAATATAGTTTGCTCAGTGAAAGGCATGTGACCGAGCTGAAAATGGGATAGATATCCAGTACCTCAGACCTCAGTTAATAGACAACATATCCCCACCCACACCTCTCTTTGTGTTTATAGGATCTATGCTAATTTGTGGTAAATGGTATCTAGTAGCCCACTTCAGTTATGTGTTGTCTATTAGCAGAATACTCATGTAGACATGAAAAAATGGAACCTGCACAGCCAACTTTGTAGTCTTTACCGAGGCACAGAATAAATTTGAAATTGTAAAGGTTTATTCCTTAAGCATGGAATAACTAAACACTTCCAACATTTTTTTTTTCCTGTAGACTTTCCATTCCACAACAGAGGCAGGAGGTCTTTTGACTCTTTAGCGTCCAGCACTTGGTATAACTACAGAGCACAGCTGAGTGATGGAGGCACACCTAACCTCAGAATAATGCTTTGCTTTGTGGCATCTTTGAGAAATATTTTCTACCTCGTTCATCCTATGGTTGGATCTGTACTTCTAACTTGGATGTCCACAGCCTTTTATTCTGTACTGTGGAGCAAGCATGGGGATCCTTCTGAGCACTGACCAGTATCCTCACTTTCTGGGATGTCCTACCTTTTTCATTCACCTGGTCATTTTATTACAGTACTTGCAGCAATATTAAATGTTTCTCTATGATTAGTGCAAGGGCCATCCTCAGGAAAGTCTTTCTGGTCTTCCTCATTCAAGTATCCTTTTCCTTTGGCCATTTTACCTAGGGGAATTTCTTTTTCTCTTGACCAAGACGGCCTGTGAGCATAGGAACTGAACCCAAGTCACTGATGATTGGCAATAGACTGGGATCGAACACCATTTTATTTAAGATAAGACCTGTCTTTAGGGTAGATAGGTTCTGTTTAGAGTCCTAGCTTTGATGCTTCATTGTTTTGATTGATTACTTTCTCATGAGTTCTTAGTTTGGTGTATGAGTTCCTTCCGTTTGTGTGTTTCTTTCATTGGATAATGAAAAGAAACTGCCTTGGCCTAGTTGATAGGGCAGAACTTAGGTAGGCAGAGGAGAAAGAACTGAATTCTGGGAGAAAGAAAGCAGAGTCAGAGAACTGCCATTGAGCCACCAGAATCAGACATGATGAATCTTTTCGGTAAGCCATGACCTCGTGGTGATATACAGATTAATAGAAATAGGTTAAATCAAGATGTGAGAGTTAGCCAATAAGAGGCTAGAAATAATGGGCAGGAGTGATTTAATTAATACAATTTCTATGTGGTTATTTCACGTGTAAGCTAGCTGGGTGGCCGGGGAGAAAATCAGGCCCTTTCTCCATCAACATTAGTTGATCGGTAGAGTTTAGAAAATGAGGTTTCAGTTACCTGAGTGAGTTGCCAAGATAGTCACTATTCTTCATCCACAGGAAAAGCAGGAAAAGAGAGACCTGGATGAACCAAGGATAGGCTGTGGGAGTAGGAAGAGAAAAAAATTGCAGTGGGTTTATACCCCCCACACCATTTACTAATGTTATTCTATTCCCAAGCACTTAGAGAAAATAGCTTAAAATAAGAGCTAAATATTGATCATTTCCTTGGGAGGTACAATAATGGCACTTACGAGAGAGATGGAAGTAGGGCAGTGTAGGTGGAGACTGCGTGTTCGTTTCCCTGCCACCCAGACCCAAAATAATCACATGGAAGCAATATTAACTGCAAGACTGCTTGGCCAGGAATATGACTTAGACATATTCCTGGTTAACTCTAATATCTTGAATTAACGCATTTCTATTAATCTATGTTTTACCACAAGGCTGTCTTTCTCCTGCAGCAGCTACATGGCATCTCTCTGACTCTGCCTTCTTTTTTCCTCTATCTCTACTTGGAATTCCCACCTTGCTCTATTCTGCATGGCCATAGGCCCAAAGCAGATTCTTTATTAACCAATGGTAATAGAACATATTCACAGCATACAGAAGGGAAACCCACATCAGGGCAGGAAGTTAGAAGTGATGCATTCCCAAGCTGGCACTGCCTCATATTTAGTCTTGAGAAGGTACCCAAATAAGTATATTGGCTAACTGGCAATTCTCTCCCTGAGTCTTATTCTTTGGGAAAAACAGTGTCCTCAGCAATTCATGGAAATGTGGGAAGGCAGAATTAATTCACATGTCTTTTCCTTCTCTCATTTCCTCTTAGTCATTAATTATGCTATGAGTGTTACAACCCCTTCTAGGTTGCTAGGTTACATTGGAATGCTTGTACCCATCCACTGCATTGTATTCATGTAGATCACGTCACCTTCATTTACAGAAGGTAAGGAGTTTGAGTCAATTTATTTATTCACTTGCCCTTTATTCGGTGTTTTGAAGTAGGCAGAATTGGACACAGGATGATGCTGATACGTATATGTATTAATAACTTTAAAAACATGAGGTTTGAGGTTAAGAAAATTTAGTATGTCAGTCAACATGCTCTTAATCATATGCGATAAGGCTAAGAATGAAACATGGAAAAATTAATTTGGAGAAAGCAGGCTTATAATATTCTACTTATATTGCTTGTTCTTAAGGCAGATCTTAAAGCAAACATCTATAAGCCCAGGACTCTGGAGGTGGAAGCAGAGAAATTTCAAGGGAATTCTATGATTTGCCTCCCATGAGTACTCAGTGCTGAAGTGTACGTGGATGTTCATGTTCTCAAGTGTACCCTGATTTTCATTCCTTTGGGTGTACCCCTGAGGGGGATACCTGAGGATCATTGGCAGTTTTAATTTTAGGGGAAGCCCACAAGCCCACACTTCTTTGCATAATGGCCACACTAAGTCAACATTTTCACCAGTGGTAAACAGATTTCTCTTCCTCTTACATCTTGGTCAACAATCATTTCATGTCACTGTTGTGATTGGAGTGAAGGAGAATCTCAGTGTAGTTGTGATTTGTATTTTCCCCTGATGGCTAAAGATGGTGAATGCTTATTGTATTTTGTGAGTCTTCACATTTCCTTTGAAAAGTGTATCTGTAGTTCATTTGCACATTTTTAGATTGGATTATTTGCCCATTGGTCTTCAAAAGTTTTAAATTGTTGTATTAATGTCTCAATTAATAATCTGTATACTCATCTCCTCTTGGGTGAATGGTTGGCAAAGTTTGCCTCCTTTTCTGTAAGCTGTTTCTTTGCTCCATTGCTTCCTTTGTTGTGCAAATGATTTTTAGTTTGATGCAAAACCATTTGTCAGTTCTTTCTAATAGTTTCTGAGCTGTTAGAGTCCTTAGTCCTTTTCAGAAAAGCATCAGCTGTGACTAACTTGAGATGTTTCCCTTTATTTCCTTCAGAATATTCAGGCTTTACACTAAGGTATTTTATCAACATTGAGTTGATTTTTGCACAACACAGGAGAGAGAGAGATCTCATTCTACGCCACTGCTTCTCCAGTTCATTGTTATTTTTAAATACTTTTTGAGATTAATATAACTATATTATATATAACTCCTTTCCTTTCTTACCAATCTGTTCACATATCCCTTTTCTCCTTTTCAAATTCATAGCCTCTTTTTCTTTTTTTCTTTTGTATGTATGTATGTATATATATGTATATATATATATATAGTGCTGGTATATATATATATATATATATATATATATATATATATATATATATATTCCAACATAATGAGGAAAGTAGTGCCCAGTCCCAATGAATAAAACTCCTGCATCTAAGATTCAAGGGTCATTGAGGAAGAGGGTATGGAAAGATTGTTAACAGTCAGAGTAATAGGAATTTTGCTGTGCTATAAATATCAGAAGCTATGACCATGAAGTCTCACCAACATGACTGCCTAAAAATGACCCAGTGAAGAATAATGTCAATAGATATGCTACCGTGGAAGGGGAAACACATGAAGCCTCAGCTCTAGACAAGGAACTAAAAGCAACTAATGAATGCTGAGAATGGGTGAAATAGTGTTCACCAGAGATAAGTGCACAATTGGTTCTCCACCACCAAAACATCAGTCCCCAAAGCATATAATACATAAGTAACAGTATACAGCAACTATTTTGAGACCCTTGTTGAAAACCTGATACTTGCCAAATGTGTCCAACTTGTGAGCTCCTATTTCATCCCACTGTCTAATAGGGCCTCAACATATTTATAGTTGACAGCACCATGTCACTATATTGAGCTTCTGTGGGTTGCTGTGCAGAATGCATAATCTGGTGTTTGAATGGAATATTCTGTAGATATCTGTTAGGTTCATCTAGGAATAAACTTTATCCAATAAATGAGAGACTTCTCAATGAAAACTAAATTCCTGAAGAGATTAAAAAGACACTAGAAAATGGAAT
>JAQHUG010000227.1:638589-662850 GCA_028555095.1 Dicrostonyx torquatus | reverse complement strand
ATATATATATATATATATATATATATATATATATATATATATATATAGGCTTTCAATATAAAGGTTTTAAAAGAAGACCTTTTTGAGAACTCCATACATTAATTGCATCATCGGGTCTGCTGTCCCTAGTAAACGCTCATTTTGGTGGGTTAGTTTCCTGAAACAAACCATGTGAGCCTCAGATAATGTGCTGTGTATGTCTTCCTTTTATTCCTGAGGATCTGCCCCTTCATCTACTGCTTGATATTCACCTTGAGAAAGTGCCCATATGGGCAAAGAGCTCTCTTTCATTGGGTTTGCTTTTTTTTTCCCCAATGGGAAACATTTCCAGGGAACCGGAGGGTAGAGAGTATTTGTGGCCAGGTTAATGGTCTCCTCACAGGGACACTACTATTGAATGTTCCTCTTCAATAAAGATCAATCAGCATGCTACATAAAGTTTATCAAGCTGGGGCTGGAGAGATGACTCAGTTGTTAAGAGCACTGGCTGTTCTTCCAGAGGTCCTGAGTTCAATTCCCAGCAACCACATGGTGGCTCACAACCATCTGTAATGAGATCTGGTGCCCTCTTCTGGCCTTCAGGCATACACACAGACAGAATATTGTATACATAATAAATAAATAAATATTAAAAAAATTATCAAGCTTACTTCTTATGGCTGCTCTCCTTTCTTCTTCCTGGGGAATTAACCTGTAAATGCTTGCCTCTGCACACTGTAATTCCTTCAGGGTTTACAAATAATTCCTTTATTAAATTGTTTCAGTGGAATGATCCCATCTTCACCCTGGGACATTAGCTGATACAGAAATGATTGTTGAAAGTGGCAGATCGGCTCTTATGGAGCCTTAATCTAACAAGAGAAATATGCAGGCTAGAATCTAATGTTGATTTTTTCCTTAAAGTATCTGCAAATGTCATACTTGTGAAACAAGTATTAATCATTGTACAGATCCCAGCATGCAGGAAGGGACTCCAAATATTGAGATCAGTTTAATGACTTTCCCATAATTTACGACAGATGCCGAAATCCTATCCAATACGTGAGTTAAGTTCTGACATCTCGTGAGAAGTGGCATGAAACCAAGTAGTCGAAGCAGAATATAACTGAATATGTTTGAGTAGGCTGAGATGTGGCACTTGTTAACTTGAATTGCTTTCTGTGCTGGATAATATCATGTCAGTTTGACATACGCTAGAGTTATTTAGGAAGAAGTAACTCCAGTAGAGAAAATGCCCTTACCAGATTATCCTGTGGTGCATTTTCTTGATTGATGACTAATGGGAGAGGGCCCAGCTCACTGTGGGCAGTGTCATGCCTGGGCTAGTGGTCCTGGGTACTAAAAGAAAAGAGGCTGAGCAAGCCATGGGGAGTGAGTCAGTAAAAATATTGCTCCACAGTTTCTGCTTCAGTCCCTGCTTCCAGGTTCCTGCAACGAGGTATTGCCCTGACTTCACTTAGTGATAGAGTGTGACCTGAAAGTTATAAATTGAAATAAACATTTTCCTTCTCAAGTTGCTTTTGGTGAGGCATTTTATCACAGTGATGCAAGCCCTAATTAAGCTGGGTGTGTGTAAGGCAACACCTTTAAGTCCAGCACTAGGAGACAGAGGCAGGCAGATATCTGTGAGCCCAAGGAGAACTTGATCTACATGGTGAGTTCCAGCACAGTCAGAGTTATGTAGTAAGACCCTGTTTCCAGGAAGCCTTAAGTAAGACACACTGTAAGTTCTCAGTATGAATAACTTTTTCTCCTAAGCTGTATACATTTTGAAGGTTCACAATAGGGAGGGGCATGTGCTCTGTTTCCTCCATCAGAAGACACTCAATAACTTGAGTAACTCCTAGGTGGAATGTTAAGGCTCCATTTTTAGTCTTTTCCAAGGCGAATCTAAAAACTATTCCTGTAGTGTAGAATGGAAATGAGGAGAAATTTCAATTTCATTTGATGTAAACAGTAAAATGTTGCAGTAATATAAGCCTCACATTGATGATGAGGGTTACAGTCAACAACCAAAAAAACCAAAACAATACATATGGGTCCAAAGAACTGCAGGAGATTATGAAATAATCCAGGTGAATTTGGAAACAGGTGATAAAAAGAGAAAATCTTTGGGGCTTACTGCAGCTGGGTTCTATACAGGAAACATTGAATAGCACCTTAATGACTACCAGTGAAGTAGTGTCAAAATGAGTGTTTCCATGGGCAATATATATATATATGATTAGATCTGGATAACACTACAGACTGAAATTGATTAGTGGGGACTGGCTTTCAGACATTGGGACTACAAGGAGTTAACTTTCACAGGTGAAGAGAGACTGCCATGTCAGTGATGAATGGGCTTGTTGGAAATGCACTTAAATGTGGGCTCGAGCAAATGAGCCATGCTTTTATTAACCACTGTGGGTTAGGCAGAGCAGGATATATGAATGCTTCAGCTAAGCTAACCATGATGGACCTTGCAAACCTTACTTTATATTTCTTGGAGGAATATGGAGCCTGACTGGTAGAATTTACATTCAACTTTTCTTTCTCTTTTCTCAATTTTTGTTTCAGAGCTCAACTTTGCTCTCAAATTGCTTATTGCACTCACCAACCCAAAAGTTTCCATTTAATTAGACTCAGTCTTTTCCAAGGTGAAGTTTTCCACTGTCCCCTCTTTCGTTACTAAAGCATATGTCCCCAATAGACCTTAATTTAGCCTCCTTTTAGCATTTAGAATCTTCCCCACATACACTTCTAGTAGCGTATTGTTAATGAAAGCAAAACTTTAATAAACAACAATTTATTACATAAATGAAATTAAGTTAGGCCTGCAGAGATGGCTCAGCTGTTAAAGGCTATGCTCACAACCAAAAATTAAATGACATTAAATTAATTGCTACCTGCCTACGCTGTAAGTAACTTCCCGCCCCCAGTTCTGGTTCCATTATAATTAGCAGATTTCGAATCTGCACCATTTTGTCTTCTTTTGAAATTCTACTGGGGATTTTACTTCTTTAAAAAATTATTTTTTGTGATAAGTGTTTTGCTTGCATGTGTATATGTGTACTATTGTGTGAGTGGAACCCATGAAGTCTGGAAGAAGGCATCACACCCTCTGGAGATGGAGTTGTGAATCACCATGTGGGTGCTGGGAACTGAGTTTGCATCCTCTTCAAGGACAGTCAGTGTGTACTCTTATTCACTGAATCATCCAGAACCATTGTTACTCTCTGGATGTGTTCCCTCGTCTATGCCATTTGTCAACTTTTCTGTTCTTGTGTTCATGTTAGTTTATATGCTATTGTTTATATGTGTTCCGTATAGAACACATTTTTATGAGTTATGATGTAATAATATGCACGGTTTTTTTCATAAATATACGCCAAAGCATGTCTCCTCCATTACCTGCCTTTAAATATGCCCCACATAGTCTTCACCATCATATATTTTAAAGAAATTTAATAATCAGCATAGAAAAAAATCTAAGTGCGAATTTTATCAGAGTCTCACTATATTTGTAGAACAGCTTGGATTGATTTGACACCTCTGTGGTATGATACTATTACAAACATGATTTTCCCTCCAGTTATTTGTGCTTTCTAAGATATCTCAAATAGATTTCTTTAGCCTCTTTCTCTTGGTAATCTCTCACCTTTCATAAGATTAACTCTTAAGTATTTTGCAGTTTTGTGTGCTCTTGACTATTTGAACATTTATATTTTCTTATCATTTATTATGGATCCATAGGATCACAAAAGATCTTATATAATAGTAATTTCAAATTCTTCAACTCTATTATCTGTATGTATAATTTATGTTCTATATTCTGTAATATATTTTATGTCAGTTCTTTGTTGATGGCATAGGGCTCTTTTTAAACAAACAATCACAATCATTTATGATTAATCCTAGTTTTATTTCTTATTTTTCCAGCCCTGTGCTGCACTTCATTACCTTATTCCTCTGACCAGGCAATTGGATATGCATGTCCCATCAGGAGGGATACGCCAATTTAGTCACTATTAGAAATTTAAGTCAAATTATTTATTTCTCATCCAAAGGCTAACAGATTTGCCTGTCAATGTAGCCCTTAGACTTCTAAAAACTTTTTAATGTTTCTGAGGTTATATTATAATGTCTTGTGCTCCACCTTCCATTTGCTTCCTCCAAACCCTCCCATAGGCCACTCCTTCCTCTCTTTCAAGTTCATGGACTCTGTCTTCCTTCCTTCTGTCTCATGATTTGAAAGATTCTCCCACTCTTACCTCAGGATTTTGATCGAACAAAAATATATAATTTAGTTTAGGATTCTCAAGTTAACTGTATCAGAAAACCTATACCCTGCCTATTCTTTCCTTTTTGAGACAGAATCTCCTATAGTTGAGGATCACCTATGACTCACCAGATGACTGTAGCTGGCCTTGAATTCTGATCCTCTTCCCCCATACTCCAAAGCACTGGAATTATCTGTCTGCACCACCACAATTGGGCTACAATGAGGAACATCTGATTTCCCTCTGAAGACCTCAAGGTGCTTGTCAAATTATACTAAAATAAAGAAGAGTGGTGTCAGGCCCTAGGATAGAGGTAAAAGGTGTTTGAAGTGGAAAGGGTATTAGAGTTCTTGAAACTGAGAAAATTGAAGAGCAGATGAAAGTTGTTGTCCAATGGATGGCACGGTTGATGTGTGAATCAATTAGACGGCTGCTGGATGTCTCACAGCAGGTCTAGAACTGGGCACTTTCCATCTCATCTTGCTACTCTGTACTCACCGTGTAAACCTAAGAGCAAACCGGCCGTTGTTGCTATTCTGTTATCACCTACAGTTTCTAGTGTATGCTTGGTTGATGCCTCCACATGAAAGCTTCCAGGTCACTTCCAAATGTCTTCAGTGAAAAATGAGTAAGTCTTCACCGCAAAGAGACATAAGAATGACTCTTACCAGCTACCCTACCCAGGATTCCCTAAGAGGCATCTGAGTCACTGGGATCACTATTTATGATAAAAAAGAAGGATTCTGGAAGGTGGGAAATGAAGATGAACTGACTGTATAACCCTCTAAAACATGCATGAATTCTTTAGTGCCCAGAGGCAGTCTGCCCACTGCCTTTTATCTACCACTGACCTACTACGTTTAATTTTATTCCACAGTTGTGTGAACTTGTTGTCTTTCAGCTCCGTCCTCCTTCCTCTTGCTTTCTTCCCAGACTGCCTTTTAATTAAACTCCTAATACATCTATTTAAGGCCTCCCCAGACTGATTAATCAAATGCCACCAGGAAACTGAAATTCCATCATAAAACAGTTACTAATGTGTAAAGGGGGATTATTAAATTGCTGTTTTATGGCCCAAATTGACAAAGATCGGTGATGAAGAGTGAGCACGTGGGAGTCGCGTGGCAACACGCTCATCTAATTAATGAGGTGACAGCTTTATGCTGTGAGGGAGCAAGAGGACTTGACAAGACGCATGGCTTTCCTTACTGACTACAGCAGCCTGAATGCTGTTGCTTAACATCCTCGGAAGCTTCGGCAATAATGCATTAACCTCGTCGCACTTAAGGAAGGAGGGAGGGGCAATTAGCTTCCCCATGTACTGTCAGAAATTTCAGTATTCCTCTCTCTCCAACTAATTTGCCAGCATCCACTCCCCCGCCGTAGACAATACAATCAGTTATCACTAATGTGAAGCTTCTTGTTCTGTTGGATGGAGATTAGAGAAATCAAGTAATAGTGACATGAATTTCCCCGGGAAGCAAAAGAAATAGAAGCTTAAGGCATGGGCAGTTTATTAATGATTCAGAATTTATAAGCCATAGGATCCGAAACAGCAGAGAACTTATTCTGAATTAATCAGACATGAATAATACTACTGAATGTTTTTGATCACTGGTTAGACTATCAGATAACAAGTTAGGCAACTTAACCTGCATTTTTAGTAGGTTATTATTTTAGTTGAATTATTGGTCTTGGCTACTTCTGTTGCTTGGCTAAATATTTTGGCTTTAGTACGTTTGGATTCTGCTTAGATAGGTAACAAAGAGCAGATGGACTCTAGAACTGTGTCTCCCTCTTGAGTCTCTGAGACTCTCTAGAGATCAGATTAAAAAAAAAAACAGTTTGCTCATTTTGAGGATCAGGGAGACCCAGACAGACAGGCTACATGGTCCTCCAAAGGCCGACTTGCTTCTAATAGTCTCCTCTTTCGCTGTTTCCCCTTCAAGCATCCTCTGTTAAATCACAGCAGGAAACATCTGCCTCTCTTATGCATGTTTCCTAAGCCGACATTGCTAGGTGGAGCCTCAATCAGATGTAACCCCAAGGTTATACACATGAATCTGGCTTCGGGAAATTAGCAGTTTCCAAAGGTAAACGATTATAAATGTAAATTTCAACTTCCCACGGGACTGCTTGGCTGAGAAGGATTTGTGGGCTTGGCACAGCTCAGTGGTAATTATCTAGACTTGAACATGGTTTCTGTTTCAAGGGGAGAGACATTTGGCAGCAGTTCTTGCAGGCGCTAAAAGGCCACATCATTTCTTCCCCAAGGATGCCAAAACCTCTAATTTCCAGACCTAAAATGTCATTTTTCCTCACTCACCAGCATGCTGGCCCCGACCCGCTTTGGGGAACAGGTATGGCCTTTTCTGGAACTGCGATGAAGCACAGTGGTTGCAACCTGGCAGAATGTCTTGTACTCCTGGCATATCATTTATGCCAGTCCATGTGGGATGGCTTTCAGACCTCCACAGCCAAGCATGTGCTTCCCTCGAAGGGGTAGATTGTAGGTACTGAACAAAAGGTACCGAGCTCTTTGTATAGTCTACTCAAGGGATCCAAAATTTTTGATCTTGAGTCAGCAAAAAGAGCAATGCGAACAGCATTTTATTTTTATTTTACCCACATACTATGTGCCAGGTCTTGAGTTACCCAATGTAGATGGTAAAAACAGTTCACTGTCTTTAAAAGTCTGTGGTCTGGATTAACACATTTATAATACCAAAAGAGTGTGAATCCAGGCAAAATTGAGAGGTGGGTGTGGAGTGTAATGCATTCATTTATTCAGGCAATTCACAGTCGTGTAGCATCTCAGGATGCAGACTAATTTACTGTTTTAAGAAGCACACAGATGATGACAATTGCCTGGGACAAGTATGCCATTCAGTACTCATTCAACAAATGTTTGAGTGCTCTGTGTAAGGCAGCCCCATGCTATACGATGCAGCTACCACACCAGAGAAGCTGAGTAAGAATCCTAAGGGGTGTATTATCTGCACTCATTCATGTAAACAGTTCACAGTGCTAAGGAAAAACAAAACAAAACTGAGTGACATTTGAAGAAAATCTATCTGATGTTCAAATCTTAGCTCTTTGGTATATCTATGTGGCTGAAGAAATTGCTACATTTGTTTAAGCCTTGCTACAGGGTTGTGGCTGTTAAAGGCAGTTACATAAACACGGCACCCACTGTACTGTCAGGCACCTAGTAACTAATTACAGATATAAATGGGAATTTTTATTGCAAAGCAAACAATTCCCCGGTTTGAATGGCCTGAGATGGGTTTGAAAGCTGAGAACAGTCAAGAAAAAAGTCGTAGTATGTTCAAAACCCTAGGAGTTTTAGAAAGCTGGATGTTGTGTTAGGCTAGACCACTGGGCTGTGGTGCTAGGGATGGATACACACATTGGAGACCGATCAAGGTGGACAGGAAAACCTGACCATGAGAGCCCACTATGCCAAAATATGAAGCTGGGATTTTTATCCTGCAGATGATGGAAAACACTGGATAGTAACCGTAAGACTGCTTCTTGAAGCTGTAGTGTTAAAACAAAGCTCTAGTCACTGGGGAGGATGCCGACTGTAGAGCCAGTGGCCGGGGATGAATGATTGAGAAGCAGAAGCTGAGCATTCTAAGGTAATGAAGAGGACATTGGCTAACACAAATAAACTTTGTCTGTTTGTCCTGGAGTGGCTGTGGTTTTATGATAGAATTCCAGTAGTGTCTAGCGACCCACCCCAGTAATTTTCTTCTTTAAATTGCTTCTGATTGTTTGACATCTGTCCTTGAGAAGCTGTCGGTTCATATTACTTATACTGTAGAGCAAATAAAGATGCTTCACTTCCCGTCACTGCTGTGATTGTGGTGGTCCATATTTGCCTGCAGAATATTGACTGCTTTGTCACACGTAGGGTGACTATGCCTAACACTGTACATAGACATGCCTTTGCTTCGTAAACTCAAAGCCAATCCCAGTTTGAGATGTCTAGTAATTTCATGGAATATACCCAGGATAGGTGCTTGAGACTGGGAAGGTCGTTAGATGTGGCTTACTGTGGATGTTTGGGAGCAGTACTAGGAGGAGGCAGACACGGACCAGGCCTGGCTGTAGTGGCTGTTTCTTTATTCAGTCCTTCACACCCATCTTCTCTTATAATTTAATTGAAGTATTATTCAGTTTTGAAACATCTTAATTCTGTTGACTTATTCAGGAAGTGCATTTTTCCCCTCAGCTTTCTGAAAGTAGTGCATCACATAAAACTTTATTCTGTTTTCCATTCACCCTCCACATTTTCTTTACATATTTGATTGATCTATGTCTTATGAAAAGGTAAATTTTCTGATGTTGTAAAATCTGGGTCATACATGCTACATGGGAAGTTGAACCAGGAAGATCACTGAAGTACTTCAGGACCAATTGCTTCTGAAAATTAATTAAGTGGTAGCCTAAATTCTATCTTGTTCTCTCTATATCTTTTAATTAGTCTTCAGCAATAGGGTCTTACACACTTTTTCTGATGGTCAACCCAGAGGAATGGCAAGAAACTGCATTGCTTTGGGGGCCTCCAGGGTCTCTTAGACTAAGAATTCACAAAGTGCTTTCATTCCTAATGGCAACAAATGTGGGATGAACGCTGGTCAAGGTGCTGAGAGTAAGAAACAGCAGAGTAATCAGGCATAAACAAGACATTTGTGCCACTCTTCCTAAGGTCGGGGAACATTACAGAAGAAAAGAACAGAAAAGAATGTAAGAGATAGGAAATAGGGAGAAAGTCTAGAAAATGTTGTCTTCAGGGCATGATACAGCAGGGCAACATGGAGACCTGAGCTCAGTCCTCAGAAATGACATAATGAAGTCTCGAGTGAAGAATAGCTCTTGTCAGCTCAACTGCCTCTGGACTCAGCGAAAGCACAGAAACACGGGGTCCCTGGGGTTCCGAATGCTGGAAAGTGGTAGATGACATCTGAGGGGCAAATCTTGGAGTTGATCTCTGGTTTGCACACACACTCATACACACACACATACACACACACACATACACACACACACACACATACACATGCACACATACACATACACATGCACACGCAAGCATGTGCACATGCACCTAAACACAGGTGTGCCCGTGGGGATAAGCAGATAGACAGAAAAATAAATTAAATAGATGTAGTGTGTTATGGATCTTAAATATGATTTTACAGAAAGGGGCTAGAGAGTGTCTGAAAGTCAAATTCAAGTTACCTGGCTTTCAACTGCCCCAACTTCTCTTCAGTTTGTACAGCATTGAAGCACCTGGGACCCTAGATTCTGAGCCTTCACTGTGTCCGCCGTTCTGACAGAATACTGCTTGTAGCCCTCTCTCTGCAGCCATCCTGGACCCAGTCTCTAGTCTGTCAAGGCAGCTGTCAGTCACTGTCTCCTATCTTTCAGAATTCCACTGGACCTTTTGTTTCTGGCGACGTCCCTCTTCCACAGTCTGTAAACAAGTACTTTACCATATTCCGTGAGGGAGAGATTCGTCATGTTCATGTGAAGATTTATGCTTTAAGTATTTGTGCTTTGTATAAAAATGATCAAAGCGATTTACTGCTGTGAAGAGAGGTTCTACTGTGAGGCATGTGCTACCATTTAAGCCATTAAAGCCTGGAAATAGTGAAAATGAGGTCATCAAAACATGCTACAAGTCCCTCTCTGTGGGCCAAAGGTTATGCTGAGATTCTGACCTTTAGATCAGGTGGTTTCTTTGTTTGTTCTTGGGTATAATACTTTGGCTGGGTTTCTTGATATTTCAGAGTTTTGTTACACTCTGTTAGCATAGTTTTGAATGTTCTCTTCACTGTCCATTTATTTACTCAGTTAGTATGTATAACTCTGACTCAGTGTCCTGATTTTCAGCTGCCTTTTTATACAAGGCAGAGAAGGAGAAAGATTTGCTGAGAAGGAGGCACCTGTGTGCTGTCTGTGCTACTCACAACACAAGAACTTCTTTGTGATCCTCCCTACTTCTTTGGAATCTTTCCCTGCAGATCTGTGAAATGGGAGGGAGCAGAAGTGGGAAATAGGGTTCAGATGGCTGTGGATACAATGGAGATAACCCACCGGGAGATGGGTATAGTGAATTCGCTCAACTTTATTCCAGAGTATATGGAATATATCAGATTCAGAAGCCTGGGGATAAACCCTAATTTCCATTAAGTTGCATGGTCCTATCATAAGGCTGGGTTACTGGCAGGGCGGCCCTATAAAAATAGCTAGAGCATGTTACTTAATTATCATGTGGTACATAGGGGAAGCGCGCTTGCTGGGAACTATGTCAAGTTTGCTTAACATAAGTCATGCACCCAGATCTGGGAGATATCTTCCTACTAAAGGCAGGTAGAGAGTAGGAAGCCTGCTGGGGCAGGGGGGTGCTGTGGGGTGGAGTCCTCCTTGCTGACAAGCTTAAAGAAAACTGCCAGGCGATGATAGGCTGTAACCTCTGATCAGCAGGGTCACCCAATACTAGGTGATGAGGTTGGGGAATCTCTCAAGACGTGGCTCCTCTCCAAGTATGATCATCTAACCAGTAGCGTCAGCTGTACCCAGAACTTCGTTAGAAACTTAAATTAGGAGGCTCTGCTACTTAGAACTGGACTCAGAGAACTAGGCCAAATGCCTGTTCTTGAAAGTCTATGACATAATCTTGACAAACACACGCAAACCCTTTGCTTATCTTTTTTCCTTTATGTGAAAAAATGATTGTGGGGTGTTCTGTGACTGCTCAAGGGGAAAATACCTTGGGAGTACAGGAGAGAATATTTTGAAATAATGGTATTTCCTGAGATGCATTCTTTTTTTTTAAAAAAAAGTGTCTCTTAATTTTTAAAAAGGATATAAGCTTTTATGAGTGTTTTATTGGTGATTGTATATGGAAGTGGCCTATTTCACATGCTCTCCAAAGTACTTTCTGGATAGATGGCAGGGTAGTCTACTTCCTCTATGGTACTCATGTTAAAACCATGGTTTGGAAACTGAGGGCACCAACAAATCATCCAAGAGAGATGCCTCAACCACTACTAGTTCTGTCACTGTCACTGTTACTGTTATCATTGGCAAGTCCATCATCTGAGCCAGTCCTGCTCTCAAGGTCATAGTAATATTTTCACCACATGCTGTCTTGCAGTCTTTAATTTTTTCTGGAATGTGACTGTCAGTTAATTATGAGACAGTAGGAAACCAAAGTTAAGGGACTATTATATTGTCACTAATTTCTAAGGTGTAAATATTAGCTCTAAAACTATAAGGTTATAATATGTTTATACTGTATATAACTATATATCATATGTCTTTATATAAAATATATTATTTATATGCAATATATTATTTATATGTGTATATATTATATACAAACTTACTGTTGTGATACTAATGATCATACTAACTAATTCTAGAAATAGACTTCATTTATCTTCTGTTACTTAATTTCAGATTTGAGCTAGAGAAGGTAACTAGAAATTAGTTTGTGTGCCATGAATATACTTAATAGATTGTAGTCCTTTAACCTCTCTGAGATCTGCTGCTTATGACATTTACAATGTTTAAGTTTCCTGAGTAAACTGTAACCATTCCTAACAGTGACTGATGGAGAAGGAGGTCGCTTGTTTAGTTCTGGGTCGCTCAGCCAGTTTAGACATAAAACTTTATTACTTAAATCACTGCTTGGCCCATTAGCTCTAGCTTCTTATTGACTAACTCTTACATCTTAATTTAACCCATCTCCATTAATCTGTGCATCACCACAAGATCGTGGCCTACCAGCAAAGTTTCAGCACATATGTCTCTGGTGGTGGATTCATGGCTGTCCAAACTGGACACGGAGGACACAAAAGAAAAAGACTATCGAATTTGCCAAGACAAGGCTGGACAGTCCTTCAAAAATCCCTGCTTCATAGAAAAGTCTTCATAATAAGTCTCCATGCCAGGATTGGGGAGCTTGTTAGTGGCCTAAAAGAAAGGCAGCTACAGTTAATAAGAACTAGACTAGGGTATAGTACTAGTGATAATCCTATGTGTTCAGACTTACTTAATCCTTCTGATGATGATTAATTTTGTTTTAATTGATCCCCATGTCTCTCTCATCATCATCATCATCATCATCATCATCATCATCATCATCATCATCATCATTTCCCAGGAGGCTAATTCTAGGCTACTTCTATGGTCCTTCTGTGCCCTTAAAGTAGACAACTATGGAACTATGTCTTCAAAATTTCCTTCCTGACAAGTCAGACTTCAATGCATAGATTAAATTTCCAGTTCTGTCTCAGAGGCTGCCTTTTGGGCTCCTTAATTCCATATCATTATCACAGCAGGAGCAGAGACTCTCTGTACATGGAGATATTATGTCACAATAGAAAGAATATTTGGTTTACAGTTAAAACTACATCTGAATTAGGAAAAAAAGCTATTGTTTCTTATAGCCATGTTCTAGCCTTGTGTATTATTTTATTTATAATGGTCTTCTGTTTTTAATTACAATGATTCTATAATAATCTACCATAGTCAATCTATGCATAAACATTATCCTTGGGACTTTAGCTACTAACTTTGTAAGTATTGGAAGATTCGTTGAGAATGAAAACATAGGTGTGAATGCAGTTAAGATGCTGGGAGGACATAAGAGGGAGTGATTTAAGGGCAGCTCTTCCTATTCCCACCTATTAAATCTGGGATTCTATAGAAATTCATTTCCTGAACAATGAAATGTACAGTTTTCATCGTAAGCTCACCATTACCTTCAATGGGTTGGGCTGCTGTGTTGCTGTTCTAGAGAATTCAAACACATCATCAACATCCAGATCTTACTAGTCATCACAATTTTCCCATTTCCATTCCTCTGTTCCTTAGAGGAAATAAATCTGTGCTTGGCATTCCAGAAAGTGTTCATTATGTGTTATATCTTCTATCACTTAGTGTGCTGGAGGTCCTGTTATGGATACCAAGCCTTTCTTGTTTTGGGAGCCCCAGGATCACTTGTCACAGGATTAAAAAAAAGACATAGGGGATAAGTTTCTGAGTCGAGATCTGAGGGGGTGGGTACCTGGATTTTAATTCAGCACAACCACCAATATATACTAGGTTAAACCAAATAAAATTAGTGACATTTAGGTTTTAGTCTGTAGGTTGATGCCAGTCCATGAGAGAGACACAAAATTTGAGAGTAAGTGCTAGGATACCTGTCAAAGAAACTTGACATTAGTGCAGCATAAATGTATGAAACCAAAACACTTCCTATGCCAATGATCAAGCATGCTATGTTTTGATGTGAACACTGTATCTACAGTCACTAAATGTTCTTATTATTTCTACTTGGTTTTTGGTAGATTGAATGCAATATTAAGTATACAACTTCATCATTGACAAAAAATATTGGTTCCTTTCTAATATTGTAAGCACTCTGATTCTGTTATTTTTATCTGTTTCAAGAATGTTAGTAGAAAGTGTAAGGATGATCCATGCCTACTTATTTTCTATAGAGAAATAGTTCAAACTTTTACCATTGTCTGCAGTATTAATCACATCTTGCTAAAGATGTTCTTTAGTCTTTCATTAAATTTCACTTCCAGTCTACTGAAATTATTATGAATATACATTCAATGGCGTCAAATTCTCCCTCTTAAAGTCATCATAGAGTTATTCATTTTTTTTATTTGAAAGGGGAGTATGTCTGTGATTACAAGTCTGTGTGCATGTGTACATTTAGGTGCATATGATGGCCATAGGTTGACATCAGGTACTTTTTCTAATTTCTCTTTGCTGTGAGAAACAGTCTCTTTTGACCAAAAAGCTCTTTATTCTTGATTGTCAACAAAATGAATAATAGTTTCTAAGTATTAGACCAACTTTGAATTCCTGGGATAATTCTCCAATGTCAATGAAGCATGCATTTTTTGATGTGCTGTGCTAAAAATATGTGATTGACATGCACTTCTATATTCAGAAAGAATACTGGCCTGTATTTTCTGTCACTGCAGTACTTTCCTCAGTCTTTAGATATATGGTAATGTTAGCCTCATAAAATCATGCAACTAATGTCTCCTCCTTAAGTGGGAAAACCCACCAAAGTTGCTATTTGACTGGAATTTTAGCTATGAAACTTTTAAAAGCTCTGATTTTAATCTTAAATTAGATATAAGACTGTTCATTTATTTCTTTTTACCAGGTTTTGGTACTTTGTGTCCTTTATATAATTTTTACTTGTCTTCAGTGATATCTACATTTTCCATTAAGTGATTCATGGAGTCTCTGATTATACTTCTGATATTTAAAGAGTTTGTAGTGATGGCCTCCTGCATTCTCAACTGAAATGGTTTCTGCTATTTTTTTGATCAGTCTGCCTGGAAAGTGTTTTCAATTTTATTAGTCGGATTAAAGAAACTGAATGAAGTGTGATATACTCTATCACTTTTGTATTTTCTGTTTTATTGATTTCTGCTGTTCCCATTATTTCCTTTTCCATTATCGTCTCATTTTCTGTAACTGTTTTTAGTAGTTCCTCTGATCGCTACAGCACTTCTACAGCTCATTATAGTCTATTTGTGAATAAAATGCTATAGCTTCATATATCAAGATATTTTGTACAAAAGTGTATCTTATTTAAATATGTTTTCATGCTTCACTGTGTTTTGTGTCCCATCATATAACATTACTTATTTCTCTTAAGCTGTCAATTACATTTGAAAGAGATTAAAAATATCAGAAACTTTGAAAACTACTTAGATTTCTGAGAATACATTCTTTTGAATATATCCAAATTTATAATTGGTACGATTTTTTTAAGCCTGAAGAAATTTCTTGAATTTTTATAGTAGATTTCTTCTGGAGATAAATTTTTCTCAGCTTTAGTTTATCAGGAAAAAAATCTTTACCTACACTTTTCAAAGCTATCTTTGCTTGCTATAGAATTCTGATAAACCAGCCACTATTTTTCTTCTAGGATCTGAGGGTGCTACTCAGTGTCTTTCAGCTAGCATATTTCACAGCTGACATTTAGTGAAATTCAATAATTAGTCCTTTGTAATTATTGTAGCCTTTCTTCCAGATGATAATCAGATTTTTCTATCAGGCTGTCAGCAATATACTTATGATGTTTACTTATTTTGCTTTATGTTTATTGTGTTCTTGTTTTAGTAGGTTTCACGTTCTCAGAAATTAAGAAAGCATGACATTTTTTCTTTATGCCTTTGACTTCTTACCTACACCCAAAATTAATGGTGTGTTAATTATGTGATGTAGTCATATGTATCATTGATCTGCTTGTTCTGTCTTACTGCTTTTGTGTTTCCCTTAGATAAATTCTATTTCTGTCTACATCTACTGAGCATTTTTTTCTGTAGTGTACAACCTGCTGTTGATTATACAGTCCACACCTTTTTATCTTAGATATCTCATTTGCAGTCTCTCAATGTTTCCCTTGGGTTCCATTCAGATATTCCAATTTTCTTAACGTGCTATTCATCTCTTATTCTATTCTATTGGTAATATGGAGCATATTTATGATAATTGCTCAAACAGCCTTGTGTGTGAATTCCACAGGCATATGCATTTTGTAGTTTACTTGATTGGTTTCATATTGTTATAGGTCATTTTTTTTGTTCCTTGGGAAATATGGCAATATTTTTTTAGCTGTCAAATTTCCATCAATTTATTATGTAGTTGTTTTAAAACATGATGTATTCATTATGGTCATGCCATATTCATGATAATTCATTATAGTCAGCCATTATTTGTCTGACTACCTTGAGATTTAATTAGCATCACCTGCTCACATGATTGTCACATTTTCATGAAAATGCTTCTCAATCTTGAAGAAGACAACCTCCATACCATGCTGTGCAGCACAGCTCCTCAACTCATCTCTAGAAAAGTGAAATTTCAGATTTTTTTTAATGCCAATCGGCTCTATACTTCCATGAGTTCAACTTGGTTTTGTAAATAAAGTGAGATCATGCAGTAATGTCTTTATGTGCCTATTTTCTTTAACTTAATACATTGTATTACAGATTCATTCATGTTTATAACAAAGATCAGGATTTTCTTGCTTTTTAGGATAGTGGATAGTACCTTGTGGTATATACACAACATAATTTCATTATCCTTGTATCCCCCCAATAAACAAGTATATTGGTTTCATATTTTGCTTATTATCAAACTTGATGTTTGACTGAATTACAGATATTTTGACTGAATTACAGATATTGTTTTTGAAATATTAATTTTTAATTAAAATTTATTTTTCCTTGCTTTTATATTTTTGAAATTATAAAATACTTACAATTTCTTCTTTCCTTTTTATCCCTCAAAAACCTCCCATATACTCCTCCTGCTTTCCTTCAAATTCATGACATACTTTTCAGTACCCCATTTTTAAATTAGATTATTTGTTCTTTTGATGATCATTTTCTTGAGTTTTTTATATATATTTTAAAGATCAACCCTCTGTCCAATGTGGAGTTGGTGAAAATCTTTCCTTATTCTGTAGGCTGCCATTTTGTCTTGTTGACCATGTCCTTTGTTTTACAGAAGGTTCTCAGTTTCAGGAGGTTTTACTTATCAACTGTTTTTCTCAGTGTCTGTGCTATGGGGTTATATTTAGGAAGTGGTTTCCTGTGCCAATGCATTCAAGTATACTTCCTCCTTTCTCTTATATGAGGTTCAGGGTGTTTGGATTTATGTTGAAGTCTTTGATCCATTTGGACTTGAGTTTTGTGCTCGGTAATAGGCATGGACCTATTTTCATTCTTCTACATGTTGATATCCAGTTATGCCAGCATCATTTGTTGAATATACTTTCTTTTTTCATTTTAAATTTTTTAACTACCAAGGAACTTCTGCAGCTCATAATCAAGTAATCAAGACATAACTTTCTTTCTATGTGTTATTGTATGCATGTATGTGTTTTATATACATATATTTCTAATATATGTATGTGTACATATACATAACGTATATATTTCATATATCTATATATACATACATGCTCAGTCTGTAAATGTTACTGGTATATATTTTGCATAGCAGTCCATTGGCACTAGAAAACCAGTTGCTGTGCTTTTGCTCTTCCTTAGCGAAGACAACCTTTTCTGCTCCCAACTTTCCTCATTTGCCTATAGCTCTCTGTGTAGGGTCAAGGCCTAGTGGGCTTTCCCCCATTGAGTTTGACATATTCAGTGGTATCAGTTTTGTTCCGCTCACATTTGGGCAGTTGTGTTGGGGAGATTTTATCTGTATAAGATTGAGGCCCCCTGGGCTTTTCCTCAACCATGTTAGCATGTTTGTTTCTATCCTTGTTTAGTTCATGTTTAGCCAGTCATGTTGCTGAGACTTTATGTGCACAGCTCTGATGATGTAACTAAGAGACAAAAACCTCTTTAGGAAAGATCTGAGAATTTCATACTCGTATCATTTCCACCCTTCCCTCTTTTCCCTTTAATCTTTCTTTTACTTCCTCTCAAATTCATGTCCTAATCTTCTTCAGTTATTGTAGTTGCATATATGTGTATATACATAAATACACCTGCTGATTGATTCCATTTAATGTCGATCATATGTGTATGCGTTTTGGGCTTCAGTCTGAATAACTTAGCAGAGAGTTTGCCTCTGGAGAAGACTGATTCCCCTCTTGTAGTATATTTAATTATCGGTATTTCTTCATCTGGGGTAGAGAGCTGTGAGGGTTCTCCGTCCATGCTGGCATATCTGCTGGTTCTCTCATTTCATTTTACTGGTCTTGTTTAGGCAACCATGTTGTTGATATTTCATATGTGTGCATGTATCTTCTAACAGATACTAATAGACAATCTACTACATGTTCCTACATGCTTTGGGTGCTGGAACCTTGATTAGGGGTAATTAAAAAATGAAAAATCACAGATATGTGAACACAGAAAAATCTGGGATCAGATAGTCTGCGCTCGAGTACCCACAAAGTTCAACATATTTAAGGGTAATTGCTACTCTTCCAGAATATCTGGGTTCACTTCCTAGTACCATCAATGATACTCAGTACCAGAGCAGGCTATGCCCTCTTCTGACCTCTAAAGACAGCAGGCATGAACATAGTGTACAGATATATATGGATACAAAACACCCATTCATGTAAAATAAAATAAAATTGGCTACGAACAACAGCACTTTCAGGATATTAAGAGAACTTCACTATTGCAACATGGAATATTAAAGGCAAGGAGAGTCCACTTATTGACCTTGTCTTTCTCAGTAATATTTGTTCAGAAAGATTGTTCAGAAAGCACAAATTCTTAGAAGCGTATGCTTAGAAGCCTGAAGCTCAAATGTTGAGGTAGGAGTATGTCAAGGACTCTTGTTTGTATAGATTATTCATGCTAAAAGTCTCAGAATTTGGAAAATACATGGGGAATCCCAGTAAATGATAGATGCCTGTGGTGGCATTAGGGCTAAATCAGAATCAAGGGTTTTTGTGAATGTTTAATTATATTTTAGTATCTGAATGGGAGTTTTATTTCCAATTTATCATCCTACTTTTTGTTAATTCATCAGGCTTCTTCATTAATGACCTGTTTTAAGAATGGATTCTTGAAGAACTAAAAGACAAACCATGTGTTTTGATGCACAAAATTCATTCTAAGTTAAATCCCAAAGATATATAGGAAGTCAAGTCTTTTATAAAGCATATGTTTACTAATTCTTTGAGAATTTTATGTAAGCAGTATATTTTATCATATCCACCCCATTTCCTCTAATGCCTTGCAGATCTACACACCTCCATTTCCTCCCAACTTCATGTCCTTTTTATTTTTATTTTTTTAACAACCTGCCAGAATCTCAAGTTTCTACTAGTCACTACAAAGACATGAGGGAGCTTTACCTGCTTGTTTCTACTCAGTCATAAGCTATACTCAGAAACATGGTACAGTATCTTTGGTAATTACTTCTCTTCAATTCATAAACTGCATGATCAATTCTGGATGCACTGTGAAAGAAATCCAGGGACTCCAGAGACTAGTCAAGTAGGTTACAGGGAAATGGAAGCAATGTAGAATCCCGTAATGCAATAATTCATAGCAAAAAACTACATTGACCATAAGGATCTGAAAGAACTGGTAAAATACCACCACGTGCCACAGCCTGAGTAGTATCATAGTGGGGAGAATTCTGCTTGGAAGCTATTGAGTGGGACACTTGCAACCCTGTGAGAATCAGAGTGCCTGAGGTCAACATAGAGTCAATTCCATACTCCAAAAGTCACTGATTTCATAGTCATGTACTAGTATCTGAAAAAAAATTAAAAATGGAAACAATACTTCTTACCTGTATTAAGAGTTTTGTAAAAATAAAATGAGGCATAATTTGTAAGTTTTACATAAATTTAGACCTATATTCTAATATGTCTGGAAACCCTAGAAAAGGACTATGTCTAGACAGGGTCTTAGTAAGATTAGGGATGTATACCCTACTTCAAGGAGAAACACAGTAGATTAATTTTGTTCATGGTCAAAACAGAAATATTGTAGTGGGTACCTAATTTCAGGATCATAAGTTATCTGTGCAGGGTGTGGACCTAACTTGCTCTTAGGACATAGGTTGATACCAGCAAGGAATAGTTTTAAGGAGAGTATAAAACTCATTTTGTTGTAACTGTGTGTTGTGCTTGCTTCCCTTCTTTTAGAACTGCTGGAACATGGTTCAATGTGGGAAATAACAGCAGCATGATTAGGAAAGCTGAAGGATGTACTCGTGGGCACCCCAAAAGAGTGCTATGTTGTGGTAGCTTAACTCTGCATCGGATCACTCAGTCATGGTACTGAAAGGTAATTTCCAAGCACTACAATATTTTTTGAGAAAAATGAGAAATGAGAAAAATGAGAAAAGGGCAGACACCACTTGGCAGCTGTGAAGACATTCATTAGCAAATGTGTGACTTCACCAAATGCTTCCCACCATGGTGGAAATTTTCTTTAGATTTTAGATGTAGATTAAGCAGCCTATAATGTAGGGAGCCTTCAAAGTATATGGCAGCTTGGTGCTGGCTACATAATAAGAAGTCTGTAATTAGCACCTCTTTTCTCTTCTTTCTGGAGACACTTACACATGGGTAGTCAGTCCAAAGTCAATGACATTTCCATTTAATTTCTGCATGGCTTAAACTACTGCCAAGATCTTGCTCCAAAGATTTTTTTTTCCTTTTTTAAATTTTTATTTGAATAACTTTTTTTCTCATTTTTTTTTACCACAGTCTCATTTCCCTCCTTTCCTCCCAGTTCCTTTCACCCCCACCCCACTTCCCATCTGCTGCCCTCCCATTCATTCAGGGGCAGGCCTCCCTGGGCTTGAAACAAACATGGCACATCAAGTTGAGGCAGGACAGAGCTCCTCCCTTTGGGTTAAGCCTGGGAGAGATAATGCACTAAGAGGAACAGGTTCCCAAACTCCACCTAAGTACCAGGGACAGGTCCTGCTCTTACTGCTAGGAGTCTTACAAAGAGACCAAGCTATACAACTATCTCAAACAGGCAGAGGTTCTAGGTCAGTCCCATGTGGGCTCCCTAGCTGGACTCCCAAAGTCCACAAGCTCCAGGAGCTGTCTCTATGAGTTCCCCCATCATGACTCTCTGGCTCATACAATCTCTCTTCCCTTTTTTCAGCAAGACTCCCAGAGCTCAGCCCACAGCTTGTCTGCATTTCTGACTCTGCTTCTATCAGTTGCTGGGTAGAGTATCTATGACAATTAGGGTAGGCATCAATCTGATACAGGAGATGGCCAGTTCAGAGACCCTCTCCACTATTTCTAGGAGTCTTAGCTGGAGTCATTCTTGTGGATTGCTGGGGGTTACCCTGGTATCAAGTTTCTCCCTAACTCCAAAGAATTTTAAGTCTTCACCTGCACTTAAGGACTGGTAAACTAGGGCTACAAGGAAGGCTGGCAAGAGTGAAGGTGCTCTGGGCATCTTGGATCCTGCTTGCTTGCCATTACCTTCCTGTGTGGCCTTGAGCACTCGGCTTTCCTGTTTGTCAAAGAGGTCGCATGGATCACCAAAGTCTTTTCTCAGGCTGGCATTTCATACTGTGAGCTCCCCCCTGTTCTCAGCTGTCTTCATCTGATGGGTTTATTTCTTGAGATATGCCAGAGGGGAAGGCTAAAGCCATCTGGAAACTTCAACTGCTGGGGTCTCAGAAGAATTCTCATATTGTGTGGAAGATGAATTGGGTGCAAGAGTGTCCACAGAGGTTAAGGAAACCATTTTTACAAATCATGTTTGGGGATGTTAATGTAAGTCTAAAAATGAGCTAAAGTCCAAAAAGGTAATCCAGGCCAATTTAACATCCTTTGCTCCTTTGATTTCTTTTAGTTTAACCTAATGAGCTAGGACTCAGGCTTATCTGAAGCAGTCCACAACCACCTTAGGGCAAAGCAATGATGACTGCACACATTTTACTTTGGTATGTAGCACACTTCACACTTCCACAGAACAATAATAACCATAATTACCATTTGTTGAGTGCATGCCTGGACCAGTTACAGCTCTAAATGGTTCATATTCTCATTTAATTCTCATAATACCCTGTGAAGTCGAATTCATTATTTTTCAAATGATGAAAACATAGCTTGAAGTTGTTTAATATCTAAATTAACACAACTGGTAAGTAATGGAGCCAGGGTTTTCATCAAAATCTGGTTTGACCCTTATTACTAGGTTTTGACGTTGACTCATTGAAGGAGCCCACACAGAAAATCCTCTGATACACCATGCAGTACAGAACATGTCAAAGTCTTTGGGCAGTTTAATGGTAAGTGAATTAATCAAAAATAATTAAACATCTTAAGCATATTAAACAAAAAATAACTAGGACATGGCTGGATCTCCACATGAATTCTCCCTGATGAAGCACTTTCTGCTGTGACAGAAATAAAATGAAGCCTTTTGGTAATTTGAAGCCTATACAGCAATTAATTCTGCTTTTATAAGGCCTGTTTGTAGAACTGTATTTCAATTTTTTAGAGCACCGCTTTAATATCTGTGCTGTAACTGATAATTATTTGGAGAAAGGGGCAAGAACAAGGGGACTTTAGTGATAGCACAAACATTTTTAATAAACAGCTGCAGGACTTAAATCAACGGTGTGCCAAGAGCACTGGAGCCTGTCAGAAAGAAGATAGTATATAGCTACTGCCTCTTATTCAAGGTCACTGGTGTGAGTCTACCTAAACCTGACTGCAGCTAGATGTCACTTTCCCATTGACGGCTCTTTGGTGGTCCCAGTAAATGAAACAGAGGACTTGTCCAATTAACTCCTGGGTAACCACTCAGGACTAATGCCAGGCAGTCTCGCTGTTGATGGGAAAGGGACGGTTCACTGTGCTCCTCGAGGTCTAGGGTTGTCTGATTATTATTATTGTTGTCATTGTTGTTACAGTGAGATAGACTTTGACAATCAGCAAGTTGAATACCAATTTGGATAAAATAACATACCCAATAACATTAGTTGCTATGGCAGTATTGCAAAAGGGAGCACATAATTGGGAATAAAATCCATCCTTCTATTCAAGTCTTATACCCATACCCATCTAAGTTCCCCACCTACTTCTAAACCTATAAAGTCCTGTGAATTCTAATTGCTTCTGCTATTCATGTATTCTTTTATGCTTCATAATCACTTGTAATTTTAAATTGTGTTGACATCCCACTCAGGATAGTCAAGTGGGGAATAGCAGTCAGGACATTAACCTCTTCCATTGGTCCACTGACTCATGAATCATGATATAAGCACCCAGATATCTTATTGGAAACATGGCTTTCTCTATAGTTCTTCCTGAAATCTTTATTATAACAAGATTAAAAGTCTCCTATGGTAGCTACATACCTCTTGCATCGTTACACCTAAATAAAGGAATCAGCTGATAAGAGATGGATGTGTACTCTCTCCAGCTACCTTAACTGTGCCACCTTGTTCCTATCATTTTGTTCTTACTTTTTGTAGAAAGGGATAGAACATGAATCAATTAGATAGTTTATTTTAATCTGTCATTTTCATGGACACTTTTAGATCAAAGCTGTTTGTTTTAATTGTATTCAACCTAAATAGATACTTGCTCCTTGTATTTCAGCCATTCTGTCTTAGATGAATCCCTCAGCCCAAGTGAGTAGAAGTCCTTTGATTTACATGTAAGCCCACAACCACTCTTACTGTGAGACCTCTCTGTCATAGATGACCCTTCATTTGGAGACAAGGTGCACTCCTCAGAGAGACTTAGTCTGGTATTGACACAGTTGACTCTGAAGATACTCTAAAGAGTCATGAAAGAGTGAATGGTGCTTAGTAAATATTTGTAGAATCAATTGAATAAGTTAATGACCCAACAGGGCTTCTGCAGGCTTCTATGGGCAGTTCCCTTCATTTTTCCCACTTCAACTTACAAGTCTCTGAAGCAATCCCAGTCCACTGAAAAGCCCAAACTTACATGCTTACTGAAGGAGATAAAGAACTGTGATTCAACCACCTGGTCCCAGGCTTAGCAGCCACCTGCATACTAATTACTTCAGTGATTCAAACAGAAGCCCCTAACTGCTGGGAGACTGCACATGAATTTCTATCTCTGCACCTGACTGTAAGAAATGTCACATTGTTTAATTATTCTAAATCAAATTAGTTTTGTGGACTTTGTGTCCACATGAGTCATAATTGGGAGAAATTCAAGCCCAGCAATATGCAGTTGAAGACAGGTGGCTTACATGAGAATCTGTGTAAGAGGCCAGAGGACATGATAATCTCTAGTCTTTAAATTACTGATTGTTTCTGACATATGTGGGGCTCATGCACACAATCATTGTTTAATCATTTGGGGGAACAGGGGACTAGATGAAGTCTGAATCCTTATTTGAGGCATGGCATTCTATCGTAGTAAGCTTGTTAGGTATGTCCAGAGTGTTGTGATAAAACAGCTCCTCCAATCCCTACTTCCTTTCCACTCATTATA
>JAQHUG010000227.1:620128-636876 GCA_028555095.1 Dicrostonyx torquatus | reverse complement strand
GCCAAAGGAGAGATGGAACAGATGTAGGTATAGTGCTCATTGTAGCCAGAAGTTTCTGTCCTGCCTAGTTCCTCTGCTGTTCAGTCCCAAAGAAACACAAAGAGGCTTATACTAATTATAAACTGTTTTGTCTATTACCTCAGGCTTATTGTTAACTAACTCTACAACTTAAATTAACCCACAATTCTTATCTATGTTTAGCCATGTGTCTTGGAACCTTTGCTCAGTGCAGCATTTTCATCCTGCTTCCTCTATGTCTGGGTGGTGCCTGCAGACTGAACCTTTCTCTTCCCAGAATTCTCCTAGTCTGGTTGCTCTGCCTATACTTCCTGCCTGGCTACTGGTCAATCAGTATTTTATTAAAGCAGTACAAGTGACAAATCTTTACAGGGTACAAAAGCATTATCCCACAGCAGTTCATATATAAAATTTTCAAGAAATAAAACATAAAAATATGAATTGATTACTGATAGTCAATGATTTACTCAATTCTGACTGTGTTTGGCCTTAAAAAAAAGTTTAGAGGAATCTATTCATAAAGACTCTACGTTTCTAGAGTGTGGGACAGATGTAGATTCCTGGAGGGTGGAGTCCAGAGAGGGTAGGATGTCTCACACTGCCCCCACTTTGCTTTACCTCATTCATCTATCTATGTATCAGTCATTTCTGTATCCTTTACAATATTCTTGATAATAAGAGATAATCGCAAGTGCCCCTTTCCCATGACTTCTATTAGTTATCCTAGCAAATTAATTTCCTTGAGAAGGGTTGTGTTAAACCTAACAGACGGCCGATGAGAAGGATGACCTGGGGTTATGAAGGCATTTGGAGTGGAAAGCAGTCTTGCTTCTGAGCTCTTGACCTGCGGTGCCTGGTGCTCTTCCAGGTTGATACCGTCAGAATTGGGCCATAAAGCAGCCAGCTAGTGTGTACAGACCTGACTGCAAGGTGGAGTCATGTTCACAAACGTGTTCTCTTTGTACCAGGTGAGAATAAACTTGGTTTCTCGAGTAACTTTCAGAGTAGACTTTCCCAAATAGGTTTCTGGAGATGCAACATTTATTCTTTTTTTCTGAATAGGAAAAACAACAAAAGCTGTCCTCTGTTATCCCTGCCATTAACTCATCCCATCAAACTGGTACACAGGTGAGAAAGCTGACCTCTTCCCTTGTTCTGGCAATGCAGATGCACTAGGAATATTTCCAACCTCCTCCTCTTGGATACTACCCACTATGATCCCTATCTTAGAGAATACTGGGATAAAAATTCAATGAAGCCGTCAACCAGGAGTATAATCCTAAACTGGGTTTAATCCAAAAATATCAGATGATCTTGTTGAAGGACTACCATTTCTCCTCTCTGTATGCCCTGGGCTGAACATGCAAATCAAAAGTGATGTCATTCAGCTTTAGGGAAGCTGTTGTCAAGTGCCAGCCTAGATATGGCTCACCTGGGATGTTTTCAGGTTCAGTGCTTTCCCCAGCAGGAAATGCAAAAGGGCTAGCTTCCCAAAGCTACTGTGGGAGAGCTGCTTGCTCAAGCACTTCACAGCAAAACACCTCCAATTCCGGAGTACAAATCAGTCTCCATGGTGAACTGAGGAAGGTGCTGGATGTGTAGCTGTTATTACAGCACTTTGCTTCCTACGGCAGCCCCCAGGTGGAGATGTGAGTGGGCAACTTGCCTTTTTCTCCTCGAATATTTTTCCCCTGAGTCCCCAACACACCCCTAGGCAGGCCAACCTCCCTTTCCCTGTCTCCCTGACATTCTCCATACAGTCTAGCTTCTTCTGGCCAAAGCAGAAATCCAATTGGATAGTTAGGCCCTTTGTGAGCAGAGAATGTCTCTTTTCATTCCTAAACCACGGAGATCTCAATTATCCCACAAAGGAACAGAAGGGAATGCCAACCCTCCCTCATACTTCCCAGGGTTTTAAGAGAACCATTCTGAAGCCTTCAGAAGGCTCGTGTTGAAGCACGGACAGTTGCAGGGCTATACTGTTGATGGTGTTGCATTTATGAATGAAAAATTATTACCTTTTGGGAGGAGGTCCTGAAAATAGGACTCTGCTTGTTTTGTTTACCCAGTAAAAAATAAAAGCCGACACCAAATTCCTCCCGCGATGCTAAGAGATGAAAGTATGTTTGCTTTGGCTTTCAATACCCAGGCTTCTCCAAATCTTATTTTCTCGTATTTCTTATTCAGTGATTGCTCCCCCCGACCCCATATTTGTGAGGAGAAAACTTAAGGTACATTAACAGGAAAAATTTCACTCTCTTGTAATTAAATATATTCAAGAAGATTTTCCCATATTTCGGGGAATGAATGTTAAATCTGAGCTAGGGGACCAGGGCTTATTTCCCTAGCCTGTAACAAGTAGTATGAAAAATATCGATTTGCTCCTGAGCATTGTTAGAGCAACTTAATTAAAGTTGTTTAAGTACTTTGGAATCCTTTGAGGGCGTGGAGCATATAAACGTGTAATGTGCATTCATGTAAAGTTTCCAGAAGCCAGAGTAAGCCTTTCCACATGCCATCCCGTTGCAAGCAGTGTGCTGGCAAAGATCTCTTTTCCATATCCTTGTATGTCTGAGGGTGATAAATATAGTCTCTGACCTTTAGCAAATGTAAAAGTGAAAACACAAAGAAATTGGACATGCTGTGATGGCTGCCGCCTGTTTCACAGCCTTTCAGCATATTGATTGGCTGGGAGACACTTCTGAGAGCTGGTGTGTGACTCTCAATAAATCCACTCTACTGAGGGAGAAGTGTGCAGGCTTCTGAGACTGAGTGGAAACTAAGTCCCATGAACAAAGACTGAAGCAGTCAATACACTTGTCCTGGTGACAAAGGCCAGCAGGAAGCTCTTGGCAGGAGATAGCCGCTCTCTCCTTGGTTCTCCACTGAGCAGAAAGTGGGATCTCTGTGGTAGAAGGTAGCAAGGATTCTGATAGCATCCTTCCTGATATTCAAAGCACCAAGTCTCCTAGGAAGACCTTGACTTCTAACCAATATTCCATCAAGGTCTCGAATGATTCATTCTTCTCTTTGGTTGCCTCCCAACATGCTCTGCCTGGCTTTGCTTAATAAAATGGCAATTGAAACCATCTCTTAACCTTTGGTCCTAGGAACACCACCAGACGTGAAGGGGTTCACTTTTTGCAGGTCAGTTGTGGCAATGGCCATGCCCTCTTGGTTTGGTCACAGTATAACACTGTGCTTAGGGGTTTAACTAGGGAACCCACTTATTTACTTCTTAGGAGATAAACTCTATTATCACAGTTTTAAAAATTGTGTTTTTGCAGGGGACAGGAGGAGGAAATGGAGCAAGGGACTTTATGGGAAGTAGCAAGTTTCCCATGATACCTCAGTGTTATTTGGCTCCTCTCTAAAGAGCTTTAGCGAGCATAGCCACCACAAACTGGCTCCTAAGGGAAGTGGCTTTCACTGGGTTTGTGCGTTTCTTTCTTAAGAAGAGACTTCAAACTGTGGACTCAGCCACCCATTTATCATTAAGTCAATCTCATTCGGTTCAGATTTGCTATATGCTATATTCACTAAAGGAATATGGTTTCCCGTCTTCCTCGTGAACTGGCTGGCTCCTGTCTAAACTGGATTGGTAAGTTTTATCTCAGTCGTCATCTTCACTCTCATGTTGGGGTTTGAAACCAGCTATTTATTATTGGGCTCCAGCTTTTCTTAACTGGAATCATTTGATTATTCCCATACTCATGGTGTCTCTGCTCATCTTATGAAGATCTTTTCTCTTCAGATTTCACGCAAAGAATCAAAATCTGGAACAAAAAAACTCCACTAACAACTAGGGCTTGTGAGCCAGAGATGCGCAAGCCAGTTTGGGCTCGGTTGTGGGCATCTCAGCAGTCTCCCAGGGTGTCTCATTCCTAGTGAGTGACCTGACTACAGGAAAGCCAGCAGAGAAGGCCCACTGGTGCGAGGGAAATTCTCCCTGAATTCCAGGAGCCAGAAACCTGGAACTTTGTAAAGCCTACGTCCTGTAGGCTGGACATTGATTGGCCCTACTTTTTGTTGTTGTTGTTTGTTTTTTATAAGCTAAGCTGTTTCTAGCCCAAGTTGGGTTGTTTTGTGTGTGTTTCCTTTGTTTTTTTTATTTTAAAGACTGATTGATATCTCATATTTTAGGCCAAAGATATTTCTTTGTTTGCTTTTTCTATGATTGCTAGGTTGCTTCTGTTTTTTCCTATTATAAAATTATATTACGAAACCACATATGCATAGTTTTTATGTACTGTTCCAGCAGAATATACACTAATAGTTTAAATTTTTGGGTCATAGAGTGTGCATATTCTGACAGACACCACCAGATGGCCTTTCTAATAGGTCATATCAGCCCAGCTGCCAAAAAATCTTGGGGAGACATTGTGCACTTTGTCCTTGCTGTTCTGCTCCTTGTATAGCCTTTCCTCCATCTGTTGTCAGTCTGCTTTCTTTGTATCATTCTAGTCTCAACTGAAACCCTTCCTAAGAAACCACACTTAACCACTGAAGCAAAAACGTCTCATATCATCATTCTCTCTGTTTCTCTCTCCTCATTTCATCATCTTTTGCCTTTCCCAAGTTCACCTGAATTATCCAATTAAATTCTTTTTATGGAGGTATTTCTCAGCCTGTTTCATTAACCTTCTCCTTTGCCATGGTCTTCCTTTCAATTTGTTATTCTTGTTGGGTAGAAACATAGATTCTCAGTGCTTCTCCATCTGTTCGACTGTAGGCTGGATTTGCAGCAACAGGGATCACAGTCGAGGGCAGCTTGATTTGGTAGAGAAAGAATCATCTAGGAATCCTATGGGGGTTTCCAGCTGTAGCGTTCCCCTGTAGGAGGGTCCTTCTTTATTTCTGTTGCTTTCATTGATTAAATAAAGTCTCTGCCTGGCCTGTAAGATAGGTCAGCCCGTAGGTGGGCAGAGTAGACAGAACGGAAGTTCTGGGAGAGAAGGAAGTGAGAGAGCCGCCATGAAGCTGCCAAGGTCAGACATGCTGAATGATTCCCGGTAAGTCACCACCTCATGGTGACATACAAACTTTTATAATGGGTTAGTTTTAGATGTGAGAGTTAGCAAAGAAAAGGCTAATGATAATGGGCCAGGCAGAATTTAAATGAATATAATTGTCGTGCGGTTATTTTGGGCATAAGCAAGTGGCCACGGGCGGCCGCGGCTGGGAGCCAGCAACATTTACAACATTCCTCAAGGGTGGAGCTAAGACCTAGAGAGCATTGCACAAGAACTGTAGTGAGAGGCCGAAGAACAGGCATCCTAAGCCAGAAACCAAGAAGGATAGAAGGTGCATCAGATACAGACACTGAACCAAGGAGAGCGGTAAGAACACTCACTGGATGTAGAACTGCAAAGGGGACCCACAGTCAAGGAGCACAGGTTGAATGGAGACAGGAACAGAATGCACCCCTCACAGGGCACAGTATGGGTGCTGTGGGGCTCTTCTGAAAGTGAAAGGAACCTTGTCTCCAGTGTCACACAGTTACTGGAAACCTTCTCATTCCCTAGCTGCCTTCTCAAAAGCTAGGGAGAAAGAAAACAAAGCTGAAGAGGAGAAAGCCCGAAAGGATTGAATAAATATCTTAAAGAATTGGCAGTGACTCAGATCTAGTAAAACTATTAAATTAGTGAGTCTAATTGTATTTTTAATTAAATTGTACTAAATTAAGCACCTCAGTTCCTGCTACCAGTTGGGGGCTACCAGAGAAATTAAAGCAACTCAGGAAAATGAAAGCCAGGGTACAATTTGTTATCCTGTCATATTGGGAACTTGCTCAGCATTTAATATTGAGAATGACGCTTACTAAAAGTTTCTAAAAGATACTGTTAAACACATTTGGGATGATTTCCATTATTCTTAGCTCATTATGAAACTTCGGATAATGGCAATTGAATATTTTGAAGACATATCTTTCAGCTTCTACTAGTTTTTTTTTTCTTTTTGCAAGTTTCCATTGTGAAATATATTAGTATATAGCCTAATACTAATCACCCCCATCTTCCTGAAGTAAAATCTTTTTGTAAAATACCGACTCATTGTCATTTTAGTGGATTGATCCAAAGTCATCTGCTCCCTCTGTCCCTGTCAGGAATTCTTTAAAATTGTCCTTGGCATATTTTCTTGAAATTTACTTTGATTTTTAAATATGCTTTTGGTCATTTCACAAAATTTTTAGTAGAATCAAAAATTTTACTAATATCCTTTTTCTCTTTCTCTTACACACACACACACACTCTCTCTCTCTCACACACACCACTTTCTCTTTACTCTCACAATAAATTGTATTCAAGAAAGTGCACTATGGATTATAGTAATCTTCTGAGTAACCATCACTTATTATTTTTGCACTTTCTTTACGTTCCATTTTTTTAATAGATCATCCTCAAGCTTACAAATGCATCAGAAGCCGTGGCTCTTTGTTGCCATTATTCCACTATCCAAGTCTTTGCTAGATTTTGTATTGTTAGAAGAACCTGAGATTTGAGACCCTTCATAACCCTCTCCACCCTGAAACATTAATCAAAAGTTGGGCTCTGGCTGCTTTGAGAGACTTCCACAATTATCCAACCTTGCCTTTTCTGTGATCATGCCTACTGCCAGTCTTTCTCAATGATTCCCTTGTTTTATATAACCTTACACTTCCTACATTTTTGGTGAGTTTCCCATTAGTAGATATTTTCTTCATTGCAATGTCCTAAATAAAATATTCTCAGTTCTTCTCTGTAATTTGTTTTGGACACAGGGAAACAGAACAAACAAAGAGACAAGCGTGACTAAATAAGCAATATGGAAAATCAGACACTTAAGGCCAGCTAGGGGGAACCTTCTCCAGTTCCTGACAGCTTTCCAGATTCAGGTCCTAGTCCTGGAGAAACAGTGTTGTCCTTCCTTCTTTACCACCATATACCTCAGTTTCGTGTCCCTAGGGCAGGTTCAGGTTACTCACTGCTGACCAGATAAAGATGACTTCTGTTTTCTGGGGTCAATGTAATTGGCTTTAGAAAGACTTTGCATGCACAATCCCAGCTTCTCATTCAGAATTTTGTAGGGCGGCATCAATTCACTGTAGCAGAAGTGATTTTTCTGTTGACAAATGCCTAGTCCTTGATATGGCCATTCGCCAACAGAAAAATGGATAGGTGAGCAGAGAGGGCATACTCAGCAGGACCACACTTTGATATTTTCTGGATGCTTTCATTACATGGGAATAAAGAAGTAGGTTGGCTTTATGTAACATTCTCATGTCAGTAAACAAATATTGTCAGCATATGTACTCAATTTTGATATCACTTGATGGTAACAGAGGATGGAACCTGACAGTAAAAACAAGTGAGTGCCTGATCTTTAAAAATTAGTTATATCACCACTAAGCCTTAATTAAATTTCCTTTTGCTTCTTCTTTCATTGTGTTATTTACTCTATTTTCCCTATCAGCTAATGATGTACCTAAATGGAATAATTGTTAGCTCTTGGGATTTAATTCTGTGAACAATATTATACTTGTGAATTTTTAAAAGAGTAAAACAAGTAGAACAAAAAGCACAAAACCCAGGAACTTTTAGATGAGCAAACAGAATTACATTTGTGGGAGTTCCGATAATTTAATTTTCACAACAAAGAAATAAGACACTTGGTTGAGAATAAGTAATAATCAGAACATAGACAAATATATGTATTATCTTCTGTAGAAGAAAAAACTTTTTTATAAATTGTACTCATCTTGAATCTCATCTCTTATTTATATTTCTCACACTTATTGAGTACAGATTGCTTAGCACATGGTATGCTATATGCCTTGCATACTAAAGTGTATAAGCTGTTAAGAATACATAAACTCCAATATACAAATCTAGGTGGATGATGAATAGAACATTTACACATTTTCTCGAAATCAATCAAATTTCTCTTTTAGGGCTTATTCTATGTACGTTGGCAAGAAACTCAGGCTTGGTATGTCCATTTTCCCCTTGTCATGCTACTGTGAGTCTTGCCACATGCAGTTCTACGCATCCATGATGAAGGGATACTGGAGGAACTCATCTGTAGAGATCTGTGTTGACTAAACATTTATCTCTCTTTGTCTGTTGTCACTGAGTTCTCCTCATCAATGCACAGAGGGGACCCTTCTGGGAAGCTAGGTACTCTGGTGCTTCTGTTTTTGTCTTTGACCCTGCCCCTGCCATAATACTGCTTTGAAGCCCTGGTTCTACAAGTTGTCACATCATCTACTTCTTAGTTGTTCAGGGCAACGTGTCTCATAGCCCCGACATAATCTCTTTCTCTCTCTGGCTGCATTTGTTTACTCTGCTGTCCCTTCGACACTATTTCCTGCATCCTACTAGATTAGGTTATAGAAAACAAAGTTGAAGTTTGTAGAATATATCTGTTTCTCGATCCAGTCACCTTTTCTTTGAGAGAATGATGGTGAATGTCCTCCATACGATCTGTGAAGTGTTGATTCAGTCCATCATGGTGTTTTAAGAACCATTTTTATTGCTGTAACTTTTCTTCCCTTTCCTTTTTTACTCTAACCATCACACAACTGGCACATTTCTCTTTTCTTAGAGTAGCTCTACTGTTACAATCTCTGGTCCCCAGTCTCTCATGGTTTTCCATGGTTTTAAATGGTTTTCCATTGTTGATAAAAATAAGTCCTTATGACTTAAATATTTTAAATCTCCCATGTTGACCCTAACACTCTTTGTACAATTTTCAACCCCACATTTGTTCTTCATGTTTCTGTGCTCACATCAAAGTGCAAAGCAACATAGCTGCTTTCTCCTTTTATGTCTCGGTTCATGACGTTTCTTCGGTAGGAACTGCCCTTTACTTCCTCTACACTGATTTGCACACAAAGCGAAGTTTGTTCACTTTGGATGATCAAATGCTGTGCTATCTGCTTCAGGAAGTTGCTGCAATTTTCTGTGGGAGCTAGCCACAGGAAACAGTGAAACCAAAAACTGAAATCCGTCTGTATGGCTGGTCCATAGAACAGCATGGAAGGAGAATGTGGAAAAATCTGTAGTGAACAGTCTCACAATAGATCTTAGGGTCTGCAGAACCTAGGTGGGCACTTAGATTGGACAAAATGATGACTGAGATCTTCTGGGTCTGGAGTGATAATTTTCTATTATATGAAGTCAGTTGGGCATTGAAAGGGAAAACATAGTCCTTGTTATGGTTGAGTTGTTGACCCCAGGGATCTTTTCAGCTCCAACCTTAAGCAATGCTGGTTCTGTTCACTGTGAAGGTCTTAGTAAACAAACACCCCTCAGTGACTTCATAGAACTCTTGATGTGCTTTCCTAATCTTCTTAGAAATGCTAATATTATTAATAATATAAACACATTATTGACTTGACCTGACTCCATTGCTGAACTTTAGCTTCCTTGGAGGCTCAGTTCAACCTCCTTCTAACAAAGTACCCTGTGCTTAATTCTCACTCATTTACAAATGGAGCCATCAAGGCAGTCATACCCACAAAAGTTGTAGTCCTATCAAGCATTCTGTCCACATTACACCCAAAGATTAGTGAGTTGCCCACAAATATTTTTGCAGTACTTGGCTGTGCCCAGATGGAATGACAATGCTCTGAAGGTACCAGATCTAATTTACAGTGTAGTGTAAGCCTTCTGACAGAAATTACTGTTTCTTTTCTGTGTTCTAAGTATACATTGACACTTCAAATGCATGTGTGATGGAGGGGTACTCTTGGCATACTGGAGCAATACTTGTAGGCACAGTTGATATATGGACAATAATATCTGACATCCAAATCAATCCCAAGTGAAATAAATAGAGTCAATATACTCATCTTAGTAAAAGAAGTACTTGATGACAAAATATTATTGATATGAAATTTGGACTCTACTATGACTACTGTAGAAAGTGGAAGAAACTTCTAGATCAGTCCATCTCTAAGCATTCATGACTTTCTCTGGAAATGAACCCTCAGGGTTGGTCTGGGTAAAAACAACATGCTAAGGGCGTCTTTGTCAATTTTCAAAACTTATTTCTCAATTTGCCATTTTGTGTCATCTGTTGGGACTCTACCTTTCACACCACTGCATATGTTCATATGAGGATGCCTGGCCTACCTAGATCATGAGAGCTGGCCTTTAGGCATAGTTTCTGTAAGGATGCTCCTGTGTAAGGCTTCAACATTGTATGTCTAGAGTAGAGCACCCAAAAACATGAGGATTTGTTTGCCCTTCCTGCCATCCTTTAATAAAATGTCTTCCTTGCCTTGGACAAATGTTTCCCGTGCTATCTGAGATAATGTCAGTCTTCATAAGTCTCTTGCCTGAGTCAGTGGAATAAAAAATATTTCAGTCCTTTAGGATGATCTATTTCTTCTCTCAATCCCCTGACTCAAGTCTGAAAGAGCTGGAGGAAGAGAAACCTGAAAACAGCATGATCCACAAGTACAGTCTATTTGCTTTTCTGTCTTCTCCTGGGCTGAATGTGGCCTTGATTGTTGCGGTTAAGGTGTTGCTACATTCAGTGGCATAAGCTTCCCATGATTTGATATTTAATTCACGGGAAAGGAGCCCAGATCTTTCTCTCCCTCCTTTTACTACCAACGTGTTCCCTGAAATAGAAAGTGTCCTAGCCAGTCTGCCTTTTTCCTGCCAGACCATTGTTTTAGGGAGACTAACGACAGACCTCACTAGCATTCAAACTCAGAGTCAAGAAAAGCACGCATCTTCTTTCTTCTCATATATCAACATGCTTAATCAGAACATTTGTATTTTGATGTATTATTATTGCCTCTCTCTATAGGAATTGATTTGTACTGTTACCTAATCAGTGTGGTTCCAATTTTAATCTGGGAGCTGAGTAATAAATACAACACATCAATTTCCATAAACCATATATACTTGAAAGCTTAGTTTACATAGTGAACAATTTAGGAGTATAAATTCTAATGCGTTTCTATTCCTTGTGGATTTCTATTTGTATAACCTTTTTCTGATTCTAAAAAAAAATGACCATAATACTGCCCAGTGCTATCCAATGCATACAAATGCACTCTAAGTAACTCTTCAGAATCCCCTTGTTAATTTCTTTTCTTTATTTTATTCACTAATGAGGCTAATGAAATGGTTTTGCAGAAGCTGAAAAATTCTACACCCCCTTCTTTTTTTAGACCATTCTCTGCTTCTCTTTTGGCATTTTTCTGTAGTCCCCAATATTCCTCTCATATAGACAGTATGAATGCAATTCTGGGTTTCCCGGATAGAGCCTCTTAACTTTACATATATGTAAACATCATTCCTGTCTCAGGGAGGATGCCATTAGATAGTCTTAACTGAATAAACTTAACAAACCACCTGGCAGCTTTCCACATAGATGCAAGTATGCACCAAAGATGGTAAAATTGATTATTTTACTGTAGAAAAATATGTATAGGCATGTGTACATTCTCTCATATCATTCTGCTCAAGTATATGTATATGTGTATAATTGTATATGTCTTCAGATATATGTTTATATGTAAGCTTTCACATACATACACAAAGAGAGAAATTTAACAATGAGAAAATATATTTGGTTTCTGGCCATCTTTATCAGTTTCCACTTGCTTAAAGCTACAAATATCTAAAAAATTTTCCCTTTATAGAAACTAATTGTAACCAATCTAGTAGCATCCTGAGTCTAAATGTATTTCTGCATTTCATACTTGATCTTTACAGCATTTCCATAAAGCATAACTATATTAATCTAAAACATAAGGAATATAATAACCAAAGATTATTACTATATTATTATTGATAAAAACGAATACTTAAGAGGCTTATATGGAGTATCGAAGAGCTGAAAGATATAGCTGTTTATGCAGAAATGATCATCAAGACCTCGGCACGGTTTTGCAAGGACAGAAGGGAGCTCCCCTGACTACCCAGTCCATTGAACCTAAGGGAGAATGAATTTCAGCCAAGGTGATCATATACTGGCTTATGCCATAACTGGATGCCCCATGATTCCACTAGAACAGCTCTCCCTGGGTTTAGTAGAGGGGGATAGTGAACCAAATCCATTAGATGTTTCATAAATAAGGTGAAATAAACGCAGGTTTCAGTTTGGTTACTGAAAGCAAGACTTTATTTCATCCTCCTCTGTTGTAGGAAGAGGGCCCACTTGTTCGTCTTGGCTGCTGGGCTACTTTAACCCCAAAATAACCACCCAGAAACTGTATTAATTAAATCACTGCTTGGCCCATTATCTCTAGCCTCTTATTGGCTAACTCTCACATTTCAATTTAAGCAATTTCTATTAATCCATATATCGGTACATGGCAGTGGCTTACCGGGAAAGTTTCTAACTGGCAGCATCCGTCTCAGGCAGAAGATTCATGGCTTCTCTCTGACTCTGCTTTCTTCCTCCCAGAATTCAGTTCTGCCCTATCAGCTAGGCCAAGGCAGTTTCTTTTTTATTAACCAGTGAAAGCAATACATAAACAGAAGGAACTCCTACACCACTCCTCCCTCTGGTAGACATTTCTTAGTGGTCATGAATAGGTACATGAGCTATCGTTTGTGGTTTTCTTGGGAATCAGATCAGTAAAAGCCAGAGAAGAGGCATATTCTGTATTGTAGATAGGAGTAGAGTCAGATAGCTGAGAAGCAGAGAGGAGAGGGCTTCAGTGAGAATGCTAAGCTGCAGTTGGGGTCTCCTGCATACTGATTCTGGGTGTTCTTTGTGGGGACTACAGGAAGGAAGCTGGGGATCTGGAGTTTGAGATACTGGGTTTGCAATTCTTGTTATTCCATTTAGCAGCATTAAGCACTAGACCATGCTATTCAGCCTCTTTGATTCTCAGCATGGAGTTGTTAAATATTGCATACTAACTCCCTACTGCTAAATAACAAATTGCCACCTGTGTGGCAGCTTAAAGCAACATCCATTTATCTCTGTGTCTGCAATTCAGAAGCCAAGGTACAGTGAGACTCTGGGTTTCACAGGACAGAAAACAAGCTGTTTATTGGGTTTTAGATCTCTTCTCAATGATCTTGGGTTCTTCTATGCACAGAGGTTGCATAGACATTGAATTGTAGCACTAAGGTCTAGGTTTTTGCTAACTGCTGGTCCAAACCTGCTCTCAGTTCACTGGAGCCCCTGTGGCCAGTACACAGTATGCACACTGTATTTTATCAGGAAAGCAAAACATATTCTTATGACGTCCTACTGTCTGAGAGAAAGTTTTGCAACTTTAAACAATTTTGTCTTTAGGCTAGGCCCTCTTGGATATTTTTATGGCAAGGCCAGCTGTGCCATGTAATGGAACCCAATCACAGGAGTGAATTCCTTATTAAGTTCACAAGCCAAGGATAGTGTAGAGTATGTAGCTTAGTGTTAGAAAAATCTAAGGGACACCCTAGAATTCAACAAAAACCCAACATGAATGAAAATAAACCAACTCCAAGCAATTTTTGGCAAATGATAAACTACAATTACATAAGGCTTAATAAATTTTTAAGGGTATAATAATTCTGGTAACAGTTTTATGTGATATTCCTAGAAGAGACAGTTCCATATAAAGTAATCATCAACATGTTATCTAGCTAACCACTGAGCACATAATAATGGCTCAGTACAGACTTCTTTGATATGTGCTATAGAGAGAAGAGTCCATGCCTCCAAACTGCAGATGTGTTTAGCTTTTGTAAAGACACTTTCAGGATGTTAGGGGTCATACTCATAGTTTTAGATATGATTGCTTATTAAACACACAGACTTACATATGAAAATTATATGACAGCCAAATACTGGACCCAACCTAGTTATAAGGGAGTCACTTCCCCTTCCTAAACATTTCAAACTCAATATACTGCAAGCAGAATTGTGCCCCTCAAGTAATTTCCTTCTTTATAATTTCTATCTCAATGAGTTGGTCAAATCATTCCATCTCTATGTCTTGAGAGGCTTTTTGATTTTATGTTGTCCTCCACATGGGCAAATTCTGGCCTTCATCATCTCCTACATGGACAATGGCAGTAGTTCACCCATATTTTATATTTCAGATTCAACACTCTTTTCTCTGACTTAATTTTCACAATTGTAAAACTGACTATATCTCTTGTCAGTTTTCAGTGACACTGAACTGATCTTAAGAAAAAAAATGAAGGCTGCCAAGCTGCTACCTCTATTTGACAATACAGCAGGAAAAAATTACCTTTTAAATCTATTTTGGGGGATGTAGTCAAAATACAATAAAGCATTCATATATTATGTTTGTCTGTGCTTATGAATTTTGACAGATGTATGTATTTGCAGAACAAAACATCAAAGTCATGTTTTGCAAACATAAATCATATTACCTTACTTTTCACAATCCTAAAGTCTTCTGTCACAAACCAAACTTCAGCAAAATACTTAGGAATACAAGTATCATCAAGGCTAGTGGCCAGTGCATTGGAAAAAACAAAACATTGATGAATGTGATTGAAGAAGTTACATATATATAGAAAGAGTTCACGTTAATGGGTTGCAAGATTTAGTATTAGAATATATAATGCCTTATGAAACACCAGTACAATATGCTAAAACCCCATAAATGGGGCAAAAGCCTAAATTTTGAATGCAACTACAAAAGACTCCAAAGAGCTAATGTAATCCTAAAAGGAAAATGATGAAGGCATCATATTTTTAATCTATATAGTTACACAGATTGGTCAAGTCTACCTCTATCAGTCCTTCACCATTCTTTAATTAATGCATTTAGTTCATGACTGTGCTTTTCCCAGTTATCTCAAATATTGGGAATCCATCTTTGCCTTGGCTGACAAAGTTTTCATGCTCTTTCCCTCACCTCCTTCTGGATACAACATGTTCTTAAACCTTTGTTTTTATGAATGCTTTCTTCATTGTCCTATTGAAGTGAGCACTCACATCACAGTGAATTACATTCCATGTATGTATTGCCACTGTCTCAATTTGATACATCAGTTCACCAATGTGCTTTTCTCTAGAATGTAAGAAGACCTTAGACACCCCATTAATTTTCACATTTCTCCAAGTTTTAAGAATAAATTTTTAATGCTTTTTAGAATAAATTCTCAGTTAGCATTGTTGAAACCAGTGGATGAAGTATGAACTCCTCTATAAAGCATGGCAAGCAAGGTCCTTCATGATCAGGAAATTACCTGTATTTTTTTTCCACAATCTTCAAGGTTCAGTACTTTTAGCCATACCCATTTCTGTATAGACAACAGTTTGCCCTTATCCTTTGCCCACAGATTCTCACTGTGGAAGACCTTTGCCTCCATAATCTGCCAATCAGATACTCTGCCCATTTTTTTTCTTCCTCTGTGGATTTAATAGTTTCTCATTTTTCGTGGTTTTGCTTTTCATGAGCTTATTTACCTGATGTAACTACAGTTGAAAATTTTAGAACCATTCAAATACACAGAGTATCTTAAGTGAAATAGAGAATCACACTATTTCCTGGACTACAGTTGCATCACACTGTTCTCTTTGCTTCCTTCTTTGTATACCCATATACCAGCTTTACCATGTGCTTTACCATGTTTCTGAAGACTGATGTTTTTTACTAACACTTGAGTTTCCATAATTTTATGTCAAGCTTCATCTTGCCAAGGATGTAAATTATTTCTTTGGGCAGGGTACCAATGTTGCGGATGTTGCCGACCCTTAGATATTTTGAGAAATAGCTACATTCACATAACTTTTGTGGCATATTATTTATAATGTATTATAATTGGTATATTTTATTGAAGTAGTATGAATACAAACTCAGAACATATTTAAACACTAATAAATAAATATACACACGCATGCAGATATGTATATGCCAACTCTGTGATGTTCAAATATAAAATATCCCTTAGTGACTTATTTAAATATTGGAAAATATATTTACAACGCACTCAGAAGTAAACAATCTTACTGTGCCTAATTTATAAATTATAGCTTACCGTAGGTATGTGTTCATAGGAAACACTGTAGTTTGGGCAGCAGTCAGCGCTATCCACAATTCAAGACACCCATTAATACTCTTGGCATGCATTCCTGAAGATGAGGGAGGACCACTTTGTCTTTGGACTCTTCCCCACACTGGACCTCAGAGATTTTATTCCCCCTTTGTACACACATAGACTAGTTTCAACATGTTCAATACACATTCCTGTTTCAGCAGACTGATGCTTTTTAAAAACTAATCCTTGAGTTCTTCCAGAATATTAATTATCTTTTCATCATTTTATCAATGGGGAGAGAACTTATTGCACTGAGTTTAATAAATGTTTTTCGAAGAAAGTAATGCAAAACAAAAGGTAGGAGAAGAACTAGAAGTGAAGAAAGGATGCAGAAGTGGGAGAAGCTAGAAAAACTTGACCCTCTCCTCTGCTGCCCAAATTCCTAGCTGGGGACATCCCTGTGGACACCTGGGATCCTCTCTAGAGACAAGTCTCTTGCCAATCTTAAAATGACTCCCTTAATGTAGATATCTTAATACCTTCTCCAATAACCACCCTTCCTTCATCTCCACCCTCCCACTCCCCCAAGCTCTCCCCAGACTGAGAAACCAATGATAATGGCACAGGGATCTATCTCTTCTGCATGTATTGGCTTTTTGGGAACCTAGTCTATATGGATGCACACCTTCTTAGGCCGGGATGTAAGGGGGAGGGCCTTGGGCTTCCCACAGGGCAGGGTACCTGCCCCCTCTTTAGGAAGCAGGGGGAGGGAGG
>JAQHUG010000227.1:580274-603789 GCA_028555095.1 Dicrostonyx torquatus | reverse complement strand
CCTGCACCCAAAACAACCACATGACAAACTGGATTCATTTAAATTCTGCCTGGCTCATTATGTCCAGCCTCTCCACCTAATTACAACATTTGACTTCAAGAATCCCCTATCCAGAAACCCTAGCTGACCTTGTAAGAGTGGGCTCCTACAATCATGCTACAATCCACAGCCCCGGAATGGCTGGATAACAAGGAAGACCCAAAAAGGGGTCTCATGAATTTCCCTGGGAAGGGGAAATAGAAGAGATTTCCTGAGTAAGACAAGTGGTGGTAGGGGGCAGTAGAATGGGAACATGAAGGATCAATTTAGGTAGGTTGGGGCTAGGGCAGAGTGAGAGAATAAGAAAAAGGATGTTTTGGTGTCAGGGAGAAACCTGGTGCCAGGGAAGCTCCCAGAAATCCACAAGGATGACCTCAGCTATGACTCCTAGCAATAGTGGAGAGGGTCCTTGAACTGGCCATCTCCTGTAATCAGATTGATGACCACCCTAATTGTCTCAGAGAACCTTCACCCAGTAACTGATAAAAACAAATGCAGAGATCCACAGCCAAACACTGGGCCAAGCTCCAGGAATCCTATTGAAGAGAGGGAGGAGGGAGGGAATAAGTCAAGGGGCTCAAGGTCATCAAAGGAAATACACAGAAATAACTAACCTGGGCTCACAGGAGCTCATAGACTCTGGGCTGACAGCTAAAGAGCCTGAATGTGACTGTCCTAGGCCCTCTATGTGTGACAATTGTGTAGCTTGGTCTATGTCTGGGGCTCCTAGCAGTGGGATCAGGAGACAGGCACAGGGGAGGTGGAGAAGAACAGGAGGAGAGGAGGGAAGGGAAACTTAGGTCAGGAAGTAAAACAAAGAAAAAAAATTAATAAAAAATTTTAAAAATCATATAAGGGCTTCTATGTGATCCCAGAAGCTGTCCAAAGTCCCTCTTGTTGCCATCACCCCTTTCAATGCAGAAATGGAAGAACCCAAGTCTTTGCTGTTCTTTAAACACTCTCTGACTTCTGTTCCCATAGATAAAACCATTTAAATTTAAAAAAAAAAGCCCATGTGATTAGCCCAGTTCCACTCGTATAATCTTCCATTCATAATCACCCAAACTCAACTGATGGGTGACCCAAATTACCTCTCAAAGAACTTCTTTGTCATATAAAATCACACAGTTTCAGGCACGCACTCTCATTACATTTAGGGTTTTGAGATTAAGACTCTTCTTGCTCTTGTATCCATACCTAGAACCCTGTATAGGGTGAGGGTAGGGTTGTCCCTGGGTGCGTACAGAGGAATCCCAGCAGGGTCTAAATGTCAGAGTTCTAGAGATCTGATGGCTGAAGGACATGTACAGTCTGGGGCTATATAGCTTGAGTCTGGAAACAGAGCTAGAAGGAGTGAGGGAATGAAGAGAGAATAGAAACAGAGTAACACGTACAAAAATGTTGTGGCCACATGGGTTGTGTGCACCCTGATAAAGAGATATGCAGCAACTTGGAACCTCAGGAGATTCATTAGGTACAATCCAAGGGGAGGGGCTAGGCTAGGCTTGGTAGCAGGTCTCTGTAGATGAGCAGTCTCAGGCCATAAACATCTGGGGGAGGATGCAATTGCTAGATTTTGCACACACCAGTCAATTACCTAAACTGTCCACATTCACACTCAGGCCAGAGAAAGGCTTTCCCATCCCTCTGAGCTTGACCCAAGAGGTGAGACTTTTGTCAATTTCCCATGTGACTGAAGCTTTGGTCTCTGACATGGACAGGGCCATGACCATGCCAAATGATATACATTCACTCTGAACTTCACTAGCTCTCTGCAGCCTAGGGGACAGCAAGCATCAGTAGGGAAGAAGAGCGCATAAATTAATGCTCAAAAGCTTTAGGACGCATCCTTTTGTCTTGCAGGTTTTACTGGTAACACATCCAGGATATCTCATGAAATCTACCTTTGGAAATAAGCACCATTGAAATGTCTGATTTCTTTCTTTCTTTCTTTCTTTCTTTCTTTCTTTCTTTCTTTCTTTCTTTCTGTCTGTCTTTCTTTCTTTTAGCAATAGCAGAAGCAATATTTTGTAGACATGAGACACTTTCTGAAATGTTTAGTTGAATCAAAACATGACTCTACCTTCATTTTAAAAATAGTTACCTATAAATCAGCGTGGCAGTTTCTCAGAAAATTGGGAGTCAACCTACCTCAGGATCCAGCAATACCACTCTTGGGAATATACCCAAGAGATGCTCAATAATATCACAAAAGCATTTGTTCAACTATGTTCATAGCAGCATTATTTGTAATAGTTAGAACCTGGAAACAACCTAGATGCCCCTCAACTGGAGAATGGATAAAGAAAGTGTGGCACATTTACACATTAGAGTACTACTCAGTGGTAAAAAACAATGACATCTTGAACTTTGTATGCAAATGGATGGAGGTAGAAAACTATCCTGAGTGAGATAACCCATACCCAAAAATATGAATATGGTATGTACTCGATCATTAGTGGATTCTAGCCATAAACAAATTACATTGATCCTATAGTTCATGATCCTAGAGAAGCTAAGTAATAAGGTGAACCCAAAGAAAAACATATATAGATCCTCCTGGAAATTGGAAGCAGACAGGATTGTCAGGCAAAAGTTGGGAACCTGGAGGTGGTGGTGGGGGAAAGGGGGGGAGAGAAAGGGCAGAAGGGAAGTTTTGGGAAGAGCTTGGGGGAGTGGGATGGTTGAGATGGAGAAAGGACAGATATGGGAGCAGGGAAGAAGATATATTAATTGAAGGGGCCATTTTGGAGTTGGCAAGAGGCTTGGCTTTGGAGGGGTTCCCAGGAGTCCATGGGGATGACCCCAGCTAGGACCCTGGGCAGTGGAGGAGAGGGTGCCTGAACTGGATTTCTCCCATAGCCAGACTGATGACTATCTTGAATATCACCATAGAAATTTCATCTGGTAAAAGATGGAGATAGAGACAGAGACCCACATAGAAGCACTGGACTGAGCTCCCAAGGTCCAATTGAAGAGCAAAAGGAGGGAGAATATGAGCATGGAAGTCAGGACCACTAGGGGTTGGTTCACCCACTGAGACAGTGTGCCTGAGCTAATGGAAGGTCACCAACTCCAGCTGGGCTGGGACTGAATGAGCATGGGATCAAAGTGGACCCTCTGAATGTGGCTGACAATTGGGGCAGACTGAGAAGCCAACAATAATGGTACTGAGATTTGTCTCTACTGCATGTACTGGCTTTTAGCTTCCTATTCTGTTTGGATGCATACCTTCCTAAGCCTGGATGTAGAAGGGAGGGCCTTGGACTTCTCACAGGGTACCTGCTCTCTCTTAGGACTGGAGGAGGGTGGAGAGGAGGGTGTGTGGGAGAGCGGGTAGGAAGTGAGAAGAGGGGAGAAAGTGGAAATTTTGATTGGTATTATTTATAAAGTAATAAAAAAGAAATTAAAAAAGAACTGAGTGAAGCTCCTCACATTCAGCGCTAGCTGCTACTGTTCCTCAGAGACAGGTCAGCCAGAACTCCAAACCACTGGTTCAAAGGTATCTCTTCTTTCTGTGCAAGTCACACTGACCTTTTACATGGTGCATATAAAACTCTTCAAGTTTTGACCTTTTATGTCATTCTGGGTGCTTTTCCAATTCCCAAACTCAAACCTTGGTTCATTCCACCAGTGTTGAAATTAATTAAAGATAAACCAACATGAACTTAGGTTCACTTTATATTTCTTTTAGCACAGCACACAATTCAATTCAAATTCAAATTTACTACAGAGTAAGTTACGGAAATTGTGAAAATTGCACAGTTTTTCCTTTTATTTTCTTTTGTTTCACTGCTATAGATGGAACAAATGGAATTCCAAAGAAACTAATAAAGTGAATTGTTCGCACAATTACATATTATTTTCCTGTTGTGTACAATTCTCTCTGGGAGCCTGATATTGAGTGATTGACTGATCTGTGAAGTAGATTCCCGTCTGTTTTTGAGCTTTGAGTATTCAACCATCTCTACATTTTTGACAAGGCTGTTGAATGAGCTGAGTGATTGAATCATAAAACCATTCAAAAGATCCAACATATGCTCTGCTTAGTGTGAGAAAAAAATTTCATGAACAAAAAAAAAATAAAGAAAGAAAAGAAAGAGAAATAAAGACACAACAAAATTCATGGAAGTACATGTTGGAGAGAAGAGAAACACCCATGTAATACAAATGTAAATTGGTGGAGTCAAACTGTAAAGATGATTATAGCCATTTGGGTATAATTGAGTCCAGTAGGGTAAATTATGAAGCTTAAACTTGAACTGCCAAGCATCTGTGAGCTTCTCCAGGCTGTCCTTACAGTTTGTAGAGTGCTTCCAGGAGATCATGGTGTCAGTGCTGATCCAGACCCATCCTGCTTCTTGTTTGTGGGCAGATGCTTAAATAAATCTTCTCACCCTTTCAGGTGCATGCCTATATCTTAAAACATGAAAGGCTGATATGTTTGAGACTGTCAAACAAACCAAGCAGGTCCTGATGTTAATTCTTGTGAGATGATTGACAACACTGTGACCTTAATTCTACTAATATCCAAGGAGCGCGTCTATGGGGAAAGGATCATGTGCCAATTAATGACAACATCTTACCAGCTATATCTTCCATAAGAAACAGCCAAATCTCATGAGACAAGTGGATTCTCACATGTGTCGTGGCAAGTGCAGCCATCATTGTAGTGTTTGTCTAAACAGGGTGCCAAAAAAATTTGAAGTCAAATGGTTTTCTTGTGTGATGATGACAAGAAACAACCAGTGAGAAAGCAGAGGAGGAATACAAAGGAAAGCATTGAAGGGACTCAACTGAAGCGTCACCATAGGCCAGCTACAGAGCATTCCAAAGCAAGGTATAGATCCCAGGAAGCTTCAGGAAACAAAACCACTCTGCTATCGGCAACACATGCCAATTAAATATAGTGAAAATTTTAAAGAAAAATTAAGTGTCTGTGTTTTCCGATGGTCTTAGGTGACCCCTGTGGAAGGAAGGGTTGTTCGACTCCCAAAAGGGTTAAAAGACCTCAGTTTGAGAATCACTATACTATAGTTTCTACCTCTCCAAATATTCCCAGCATCTGGTTAAGAAGCCTTCAAATCATGAGCATCCAGGGGACATTTCAACCTATAACATTCAAGAAGTGAGTCGTTGTTAGCGGAGGTACTGGTAGCTGGAAACTCACTAGACACAAGCATCATATGTGAGAGGATTCTGGTTTAATTGACTTGGGAGTCTTACTGAATATGGGACACGGTGGTACACATCATCTGGGAACTAATAGTGATGTAAAGGGGACCACAGTGATGTAAAAAAGTGAACGTTTTCTAATCTGACCTAGCAAGATTGAACTCTACAAAGAAGTTCACAAATGGACCTCTTTGGGAATAGGGTTCAGAGCCCGATTAAGGTTTAGATAAGTGAAGTAATCTTTGCCAATTGTTATCCACAGGTGGAGTGGTGGTTAGAAGCTTAGGTGCAAAGTCTGTTAAGACTTAGAGTGAGTCTTACGCATGCTATTTAATCTTCCTAGCTTAGTTTTCTCATCTTTATAATGTTGATCATTCATATTATCTACCTTATAAGATTATTATGTGGATGAAATGATGTATATCAGGAGCTCAGTGAAAACTCATTATAATCCTATAGGAGATATGGTCTAATTTCTTTTCTATCTGAGGAGTTATTTATACTTTGTTTTTAGGTACATTTGTTTGCTTGCTTAGATTTACTGTAATTACCTCCCAGACTCCATCTCTGCCTCTGAATTCTGTCTGCTATTCCTTGCCCAGTTTTTAAGAGAAGAACTAGAATTTCTGATTATTTTCCTTCCTTCCTTTTATTTATTTTTAAAAATTTATTTATTAATTTTATATCAGAGTCGCACTTTCCCCTCCCTTGTCTCTGTCCAGTTCATCCACCCAGCCCACCCTCTGTTCCCAGCTCCCAAACCACTCCTCTTCCTTTTCTGTTTAGGAAAGGGCAGGTCTGCCATGAATATCAACAAAACATGGCATATCAAGTTACAGTAAGACTAAGCACCATGCCCCCATGTATTTAAGGCTGGTCAAGGGAGCCCAGTATGAGAAGGGTCCCAAAGCCAGCTAAAACAGTCAGAGACAGCTCCTGTTACCACTATTAGGAATCCCACAAGAGAACCAAAGCCACACAGCTATAATATATACTCAGAGCACCTCTTCTTCTTGTATATGGTACATAAAATTTAGTAACTACATATTTTAAATGATTTACAGATTCAGAAAGAAATTTTACTCTTTTAGAGTTAAACCTTTCCTGGGGTTGATATTAAAACAGAATTAGGTTTGTGTTAGCCAGACTTTGCAGGATGCCCTGATAAGGTCACCACACCCAAATGCAATTAAAATCAGGATTTTAAGTTATAGAATGTTCTTTAATGTGATTAGAACTGTAACAGTGAAACATCTGGCTGTTTCAGAGCTGAAGATCAAGCTGTGCCATTACATGGAGAGCAGTGGTTATCAGTAACTAGCTACCAGTCATAGAGAAACTTCAGCAAACCTCTCAAATCTCCGTAAGTGATGCACATGCCACTGAGAGAATACTTTTTCCCTATGGTGCCTTGGTGCTACTGTGGCTCCTGGGGGTATTTTGAAGGTGTGATCTCCCTGCTCTGATTTTCACAGTGCCTTTGTTTTACTCATTATACTGCATTCAGTACCTTTTTCTTTGCCTTAGTTTACCTATTCAAGCCAGATTAACACAGTTCCAAGTTTGTAGAACCTTAGCAAAGTAAGATGATCCATGGAAAAAAGTTCTTTATATTCAAAAGAATTCTAGAAACTGCAGGCTCTGCCCTGCTCTTGGTGAAGACACGTTAGCTTCCAGCAAATGTTGAGAATCCCCACTGGGAAGAAACCAGTGTTTCCAATTATGTTGCACCATGGGTACTTCATAGCAAACAGGTTTCCATGGACAGCACTTCTTAGAGAGCCATTGCTCAGGATCTAATTATAGTCCACACTCTGCCAGTCAAGAATTTTTTTTCCTAGCAAAATGATCTTACCAAAAATAAAGTCAAGTAAGTCAAATTTCTGATAAGCAGAAATGTAGAAATTTTCTTGCGAGGATAACTGCTCTATAAGAAATTCTTTTAGATTGAAGGAAAATAAAACTAGGTGTTGTCTCACAAAGACAGAAAGAGCTGAGAAATGATAAATATGTAGTAAGTGTGAAATTGTCTCTATTTTATCCCTTCCACTCCCTCCTTTTTTCCTTCCTCTGTAGTAAGAGCCCGCTTGTTCATTCTAGGCTGCTTAGCCCTGAAATAGTCACTCAGAAACTATATTATCTACAATACTGTTTCACCAAGAGCTTAAGTGTCTCTTTAACTAGCTCGTATCTTAAATTAATCCATTTCTATTAATCTGTGTATTGCCACATGGGTATGGCTCACCGGCAAGATTCTGTCTGGTATCTATCTCCAGTGGGGCTACCTGGTGTCTCTTGACTCCGTCTTCTTTCTCCCAGCACTCAGAATTGTTTTCCACACTTAGTTCTACTCTGCCCTATCACAGGCCAAAGCAGTTTCTTTATTCATTAATCAATAAAAGCAACACATAGACAGAAACCCTCTCACACCATCCCTCCCTTCCTTCTTACCCCTTTTCTATATGTATATAGAACTGATCTCTTAAAATACAGGACTACTTAAAGCAATGGTTACACCATCATGTTCATAGCAAACATAAATAAAAGTCTGTGCCAATACAATATGGTATGATACTATTACTCAAAAGGCCCCTTCTTTTGTATTACTGAAGCTGTGTTTTCTAGAATTAGGTCAGTTTTACCCTGAAATATAATGAGTTCATAATGCATGTCATAACTCCTACTGAAAACCAATCTAAAAGTTGACTTGAATAATAGTGATAACTTCAGCAGAGTACTTAAAATGGGTGACTAAAACTACCGATTTTGGGGGAAAGACTAAGAAGGCTGGAAGAATAAAAGAGCAAAGGGTAATGAGGGAAAACAAGTACAAGAATGTCAGATGGATGTTCAGCCATAATAAAGGTTACATCAAGTGTGACCATGTGATGAGTGCAGCCCAAAGTCCTGGCAATCATGGAGTTTTTGTTATATTTTTGAGTTGTGTTTATTTGTTGTTTCTTTGAGACAGAGTCTACATATCCAGGCTAAGATGGCTTCAAACTTACAATTCTCCTTGTCTCTGCCCCTCAAGTGCTGCAATTTCAAGTGTGTTTTTTTCAAGCAGTATTTTATTTTTATTGCAGTGCTGGGATTGAACTCAGGGATGCTTCCATTTTAGGCCATGCTATGGGCTATGTCTTCAATACCAGAACAGAGTTTTAACAGCAAGACTGAATTATAATGCTGTGTATAACATAACAGTAACGGTTTAGATTCAGACAGGCAGATTAAAAATTAAATAATGAGAAAACAGTGAGTAACTGCATAGTAGGTAGAAAAGAACTGAGGTGTTTACAGTAAATGGTAACAGAACAGTTCCATGTTTACTTGTGCGCTGTCGTGATGACTAATGTTATATTTTAAGTAATACTGTATTTAAGAGATTTATAAAACAAGATGCCTCTGACCTGTCAGCCCCACTTTTCCAAAGATAACTTCTTGGAATGATAAGGACTGTTCATGTAATACAGTAAGCCAATTATTTCCACTTCTCTAAACATGCTTGGTTGCTTCAATTCCATAAGATGTGTGCTTGACCACTGGTATGCAGTATGCAGACAAGAAGTACATCAAAATGTACGACTGCATCTTATCGCACAAAGGCAGGAAGTACCTAACTTTGTGAATTTTGCTTTTGTATAAATTTCAGATATCAACCTGGCTACTATCCATGGTCCTGGCAGTAATTAATAAAGCCTCTTATTTGTTAAAAATATATTAATTGATGGGCCGATGAATCTCCAAGGGACTCCAGATGTATAACACAATAGATCCAAGCTCCAGGAGGCAGGAGGAGGATCCTAAACTTCAGAGTACTCTTGGTTATGTGTGAGATTCTTTAACGGAAGGAGGGTGGAGAAGAAAGTTTCATTTATCAAATATTTGGAGATACACTTTCATACAAGTATTTAAACATTTTCACTAGAAAATCTAGATTGTCTTTTAATAAACAGACAATAATTTGTTTTTTTTCAGTTTTGTTGTGTTTTGTTATGTTGTTTTTAGAGATTACAGGAGTAAAAGTATTGGAAGTGTTTTCTTTCACAGACGTGCTCTCATTCTGTAGAGAAAACAAAATAAAACAAACCCAAGTTCCATGTGATTCTTATTTATTCAAATTTACAGTTGAAAGAAATGTAATTAGTAAAAGTGTGCTCTATTTCTTATCTGTATTTTTGGTTTATTTAAAAGAAAATTTTCAGGCTCTTGAATTTTGGAGCCATGTTTAAAAATCTTGGCTTCAATCTTAACTGTAGAGTTTTGAAAAGTTGTCATAATTTTTTTGTGGCTCAGTGATGTCTCTGAGGTCTGTGATATAACATGTAGAAAGCTTGCAAAAATACTTGGCATGTCGGACATTTTCCATAAATGAGAGTTATCACTATTGAGGGCATTGTACTGCACATAAATCGTCATCACATCTACCAACATGTTTCCACATTGTGGGCACAGACTTCGAGCTCCTGAGTCAGACGTTGAGTGTGCATCTGGATTCCAAGCCATTTCAGCAGTCAGCACCGGGAACTGAGGTGCAAAGAAGTCGGGCTGAAAGGAAAGCCTTGTTAACAAGATAACACATGCTGAAGTCAGCAGCTCTGCTTGTTACTGCTGATGAAGGAGAGAGGGTCCGAAATGTGAGATGTGGGACAGGCAGAGCATATCCAGCGTGAGGCACGTAGTTTATTGCTTGCTGGAATACCAGAAATGGAATACTGGGCAGCCTGCTGGACAGATGGCAGCCCATTGACCCATGAAGTTCTCTTTATAAAGGATAACCTTTGTTTTAGGTTTCGGCGGCCTTGAGTTCCACATACCCGGCTCAGAATCCCATCCCCAGATAAGCAATGTCTTTTGCTGGTGTGACTTTGCTCCATTTTTCTGGAACACCCTCTTCCACCCTCTCCCTACCATTTACAACCAGGTGCATTGAATAATTCATTGAAACTATGCCTTGCCCTCATTATGCTGCACACCTTGGGTTGGAGTCAAACGATGGCAGCATCCAGTGGGGAAGTGTCTTCTTCATTTTGTGTCTTGGCTGTCTTCATACATGCTCTTTCCCCTGCCTAAGGAGCTCATCCTCTCCTGCTGAAAGGGTTTCAGATGGGGAGCTGGGACGGCGAAGGGAGGTCATCTGCCTTCCCCTTGTCTAGAGAGATCTGATAACACACTTTGTGTGGCATACAGATGAACTCAGGGACACTTAGTGAATAATGAGTATGAGGTGGAAAATTCAAAATTAATTGGTAGATCAATAGTGCTGTTGGCCCTGATAAAGGTGAGTATGGTGGTGGTCTTTCCAAGCTTGCAAGGATGCAACAATGAAGACATTAATTAGCATCAATGAGGGGAGGTTACAGAGAGATTTCCCACAATCCGATTGCTGTTATCACTTCCATGGAAGACACCAGGGCAGATTTTGTTATTTAATAATGGTCCCCCAGAGCCAAGTAACCAATAGGGAGCTCACCCATGTAGAGAAATGGGTTGCAGGGAATTGGCTCCCATGTTTATGGGGACTGGCAGGCTGAGACAGCAAAGTAGACTCAACAGTGGGGTTCTTGTACTAAGGTCATTCATTTGGCGGACTGAGGAAGGGGTTTTATGTTTTATCCAAGGGGAGAAATAAAATTCATATCCTAGTCTGAAGACCATAAGGAAGGAGGTTTCTCTTACTGAGGAAGCAGTCACCTGTTTTGATCTGCTCGGGCGTAAGTGCAGGTGCAGTGGTGCTTGAGAGGGCAGTGTACCTAAACTATTTTTCTTTTTGTTTTGGTTTTTTGAAACAGAGTTTCTCTGTGGATTTGTCCAGCCTGTCCTGGCATTCGCTCTGTAGACCAGAGCTGGCCTCCAACTCAGAGAGATCCACTTGCCTCTCCCTTCTGAGTGCTGGGATTAAAGGCATGAGCCATCACAGCCCAGCCATAAACTGTTAATTTAAATGTTAATTTATTTTTTCAAAGACACCATCTAAGAAATACTTAATATTTGATCAAAACTATATACATTCTATGACCCAGTCATGTCAACACATGAAATCAGTCAGTAGAATTAACATTTTTTTTTCTACCTAGAGGTTGGTTGATCTCAGTCCAGAAGTAAATGACATAATCAGGAATTTTAGTTGAACTAACAATAACAAGCACCCCCAAACAAGGGCAACCAGCACCCAGTCACATCTCATCTTTGAAATTATTCAAATATTTCATGCCAGAGGCTTCCAAGTGAGGTCCCACTGTTCTCAGAATTCGCTGTACTCTCCCTAGAGCACAGCACCCAAGCTGTCACACTATTTGTGACATTGGTCAAGATTAGTGATAACACATTGCATCTGACAATAATTCTCAGAACATCCTCGAACCAACAGCGTCACCAACAACCAGAACCCCTGAATTCAAATATCATATACCCTTTATTAATTGACTTTCCTAGTGTTTCTTCTTATGGGCCAGTCCCAGAAACTGAGAAGAGAATGAAATATGAACATTTAAAATGTATTTTTAATTAGAGGATGTTCATAATCCAAGGCACTGTGAAACTTCTAGCACTGATGGTGCCTTGGTTCCCATTTAATCTTCATTTCTCCTGCTCTCGTCAGCTGTGCATGCAGATGCCGAAATCTTGTTTGTTTATCATGGGGCCAAGAAGATTTATGGTTGGGTGCGTATTGGGCTGCCTCCCCTGCTCTCTTGGCACAGCTCCTGAGCCACGCAGCACGGGGGACACTTAAACATGCTTAATGGGAAGTCAGTCCCACATGTTCCCCGTAGTTTTCATCTGGTTATTTTTCAGCTTCTGCTTTGCTTGAAGTTAAGGTAATTACAAAGTTATTATTTGTCATTACCATTATCTTTGGGGTCAGAAAGGCATCTGTTGAAAGTTAGCATCATCTGTCACTTTTGCCAGCTGGCGGTCAGTACCTGCGGGGACTTGAAAAATGAATGAAGAGTCAGTGGTCCACTCGGGCTGTCATTGTGCCTGTGCATGACAGAGGGAGGAGGGGAAGGGAGATGGAAAGGGGAATAGAAGGAGAGAGAGAGAAAGAGGGAGCTCTGAAGTAAGAACTTGCGCACTGAAAACCTAGGTGTCTCCTTGCTGCATGGTTAACTGTGATCTGTAAAGAACACGGGATGCCACTGTCCACGCTAGACTCAGACTTTTGAGACCACTCATGTGGAGAAAAGTAATGGAGTCAAATGAACTGTTTGGCAGTTTCCTTCCTGCTGGGTTATTTGTTTTCTTCCCTGACGTGCTGCACGGAGTTCTCTTTTCAGAGTGAAAATGAGAAAATGGTCTGGGTTTGAGATGCTGTTTCAGCCGATGAAGAGATGGAAGTGAGTTGGAGGATCAGTACTGGCTTTTTGTGTTAGCAAATGCCTTCGAGTTTGTAAATCTAGTCTTACCCCTGCACCTTCAGCTATTATTCAGACTCTTCTTCTTAATTTTTTTTTCCATCGAAACCCAGCAGGAAATAATTTAGGCAGTGTTGGCTATGAGTTCTTTATCTTAACAAATCAGATCTGCATTGTAGCCCTTAAGTAGCTACAGGCAGTGTTTAAATAAATGCTCATGGCTATACCCTAATAAAACTTTACCCGATTAGCTGCGAGCCATATTTGGGTCACAGGACAAAGTTTGCTGACATCTGTTTTTACTCATGGGTAACTTAAAGCTTGACTGTGAGCTAATCAGCAATTGAGACTAAGATACACTTAAAGAGCCAGAAGGAGGTTAGATATTGCTGAGCACCAAATTCTCTCTTAATGACTTATTTATTCATTATACATTTTTGAATCTTTTATCTAGTCATACAAATCATACTTCCTTCCTTTAAGATTATGGTTCATAGACCGAATGACTATATCTACAACACAACTTCTAAGCCTAAGACTCGGGTATTTTGCAGAAAAGGGGCTGCAAAGATTGTCCTAGCCAGAGGACCAGAAAGTGTATGTTGAGACTGTTTATCCAAAAATGGCAGAGAAGCTTCACCCATGACACTTCAACAATGTGACTGCCTAAGCAAGAGCCAAACAATAGTAACACCAGTAGACTTACGAACACAATAAGGGAGAATCTCAGGGAACACTACCCCTAAAGAAAGAACTGTAGGCAACCAAGTGATTCAGAGGGGGGTGGATAACCTTCCCCAGGATGAGCCTTTTGACTGGCTATCAAATATCAATTAGTCAGTCCTGAATCCATATAAGTATACCAAACAGACTGAACAAGTTCATTCTCTCTCTCTCTCTCTCTCTCTCTCTCTCTCTCTCTCTCTCTCTCTCTCTCTCTCTCTCTCTCTCTCTCTCTCTCTCTCTCTCTCTGACAATTAAAGAAAAGTAAGTCATAAATTTAGGGGGAAGCAAGCAAGTGTATATATGGGAATGAAGGGAGAAAAAGAAAAGAGAGAAATGAGGTTATTATATATTAATTTAAAAAAAATAAAGATGAAAAATATTTTGATTCTCTAATCCCACTTTGCTTTATATGCTCTGGGAAAATAAAATGTTATTCTGTTTCATCCCTAGAAGATAAGAATATGGGCAATATTCAAAATTCTCCACCTTGGAGCGCTCCCATGTTCAGCAAATGACCAGTGTCTAACAATAACCACAGATGCAGCCGCTGTCAGGTCCCATCACTTAAATAAGCACGCGTGGAGTTATTAATAGCTTGCTCTCCTGGTAGACAGGAGGCAATTCACCTAATCCTCAAAGAGGGGAATGGAATCATTGCAGATCAGTGAATTTAGTTCAAATGTCAGATCAGAGAATGATAACATGCCAAACCAAAGACCACGGCTTAACCTTCTGTGTGTTGGACATTCGCCAGGATTTAGAAAGTGGGGGACTGAACTTGAGTCCCATAACACAACAGCCTTTGATTTTCCTCAGAACTTCATTTCAACCTGATGAATCTGTGGATCTCATTCTCTATTTTTTGTTCTGTCCTACAAAGGGGTTCCTAAAATTCATATAAACAGGGACTCACTCCAGCATAATAAAAAAACATTATTTTACAGCAAAAGAAGTTAACTTTAACTTTATAGCTTCTAAGGCAAGAATGAAGAAAAGGGTTAATATCTGCTAAAACCCAGCTAAAATTCCTCTACCTTTAAAATGTGCATAAAGCTTGGCCCCTGGAGAAGTCAGTCCCAAGGTACTTTCTCTTCATTTAATAACAGGTAACAGAGGATGGAGAAGAACTACGGTTGGATCCAATGTCAGTTATATAAGTGCCAACCAGTACATGAATACCAACTTCACCTCTTATTTTCTCTTAAGTATATGGTTGAAGGTTTATGTTGACTGGCTGGAAGGGTCCCTTCAATCTTCAAATGAACATCAGCCATGTTACAAACTCAAGCAATCTTTCTTAAGGCTGTAACTGGAAGGCTGCTTGTTTGTCCCAGCTGCCCAGAACCAAAATAATCACACAGAAACTACATTAATTAAAAACACTGCTTGTCTCATTAGCTCTAAGTTCTTATTGGCTAACTCTTAAATTAATTTGACCCATTTCTATTAATCTGTGTATGGCCACATGGCAGTGGCTTACCAGCTAAGTTTTGGAAGCATATCTTACTCTGACAGCAGATTCATGGCGTCTCAGACTCTGCCCTTCTTCCTCCCAGCATTCAGTTCTGTCTTCCCTGCCTACCTAAGTTCTGCCCTAGCAACAGGCTATGGCAGTTCCTTCATTCATTAATGCTAATCACAGCACACAGAGGAGACTCCCACATCATAAGGCTATGGACATTATAAAAGCAATAATCCATATCCATTTGAAGTAGGGATCCTACAAAGGAGATTGATGTATTCAACATATATAAATCAGGAAAAGGAAATGTGTACATTCTAGGGACTTAAAATCCTTTAACAAGCTCCTTAAAGGTAATGCCTTTAACAGAAATTAGCTTTATTTAGTACAAAGCAATAAAAAGGCCCACTATTAAAGAACCTTAGCTATACTCTGAGTATATTTCCTTAGACTGTGATTCAGTACATGGTACTTAGAGATGGATATTGATATACACTATTTAAATATAAGTAGAAATGTGATTTTTCTAATATTGTGTGAGAAGCTTTGCCCATATCAAAAATCAGGTGCTTAGTGTAATTGACTGATCACTACAGGAAAGATAATTTGCATGGCCACTCCACACTGGTGTTAGTTATGACCTGACATAAAACCTTAAGAGCTTCAAATAATAAAAAGGGAAAAGCACGCTGACATTTTGGGACTAAAGCAGTTTATATAACCTTCACTCTTATATCAAATTCGGTAAAATTAAAACAGTTGAAAAAATCTGTTTTTAAGTATTTGTATTTGAAATATAATATTCATTTTGGCAAAAGAAAACAGATGTGAATGATCAAGTATGTCTTCATTACTGGGAAGCCGATGCTACCCGCAGGTGGGAATAACCAAGCAAATGTTACTTCAGAAAGTCTCACTCCTTCAGTGACAAGATAACAAGAGCCTTCATGCAGGCACAGGATTGAGTTTTATTATAGCATTTATTATCTAAAGTTCAAGTATAGTGGTAGGCGTGCAGAAATAATTTAAAGATTTTTTTAACCCCGAATTTGCATTGCTGCATGACCACTATATAAATGCTTTAAACAATCAGTGTCAGAAAGCTGCAAACATCCAGTATTATATTGATTAACTCTTATTTTTTTTTAAGAATGACTGTTTGCTCAATGCTATTGTATAGATGTCATTGTCCTGGGGGCTCTTTTGATAGTAAAGAGTAAAATATATTTTAGGATACCAGATTGCCAACAGGAACTGGGTTTACTCATTTTTCTATGACCTATAACTGCTAGAATAATCTTAAAAATACTAGTTAATAAACACTAGTATATATTATTCAAATGCATTAACTGCATTGTGAACTTGCCAGTTATAGGAAAAAAAGAAGAAATGGGCCTAAGCTATTAACACTAGAATGAGCTACTGAATTATAATCAAGCTATTGACCTATAAAATAAGGCTCTTTACTGCACAATAAGGTGGCAAGTATACTATATTATACTTCTGAGAGCTTTAAGTTTGCAATGATATTTTATGGACTTATTTATCAACAAATCCATTAATTTATTAAAGATAGTAAGAATGTGTAACATGATGGTCCTGATTGTTGGGGTTTCTGTCCCACCAGGTACCCCACAGCCAGCAAGCCCCCCAAAAAATCACACAAAGGTCTCCATAAGATTATAAACGAATTGGCCCATCACCTCAGTCTTCTTACTAGATCTTATAACTTATATTAACCTATTGTTCTTATATATGTTAGCCACATGGCCGGTACCTTTTCTCATCTGGGACGGGGACACATCCTGCTTTTTCGATGATCTGCGCAGGAATGCCAAGGGAACTTCCTGCTTCCCAGAATTCTCTTGTTCTCACATCTACTTCCTGTCTGGTTTTCCCGCCTATACTTCCTGCCTGGCCAATCAGCATTTATTTAAAACATGATTGAAAGAATACAGAATTGTCGCCAAACTGTAGTAAAAGGTGCAGGCTGTGTTCCCAGTACCTGAGAGGAGTGGGCTATGTCCCCAGCACCCGGCTCCCAGCTGCACGGCTAGCTTACACCCGAAATGATTACACACAAACGTTATTCATTTAATACACTGCCTAGCCCATTATCTCTAGCCTCTTAATAGCTAACTCTTACATCCTGCTTTAACCCATATTTAGTAATCTGTGTATCACCACGAGTTGTGGCTTACCGGCATGAGTCTAATCTATGTCCATCCCGGGTAGGTGCATCATGGTGTTTGCACACTTCCCTTCTCCCCAGCCTTCTGTTCTGTCTATTCCACCCACCTAAGGGCTGCCCTATCAAAAAGCCAAGGCAGTTTCTTTATTCAATCAATGAAAGCAACACAAAATACAGAAAAACCCGCCAACACCATTTCCCCTTTTTCTGTTTAAACAAAAAAGAAAGGCTTTCATTTTAACATAGTAAAATTGCATATAACAAACAGTTATCAAGCAAGAATTACAGTTACCACATTTATATCTATTTTATCTTATATCATAACTAAGGAAAATTATAACTATCCATTCTTCAACTTTATCAAAGACTCCAGAAGGATGAAATATTACCTAAGTAAACAAGAAGTAAGGAACTTCCAAAACTCTATAAGTGACAGAGACATCTCGCTGCCTGTACAGTCACACAAAGTTCCTCTCTACTGTTGGGGCATCCATATTCAGCCTACAGGCCAATAGCATCCAGCAGACATTTCCACGAAGTAGGAAAATTCAAAGACAGTTCAGTCACTTTCTTTTGTGTCCTGCAGAATGTCTTGCATACTCTTTCATGAAACAGGAACCCTGAAGGTTCATCTCACCTTTAGGCAAGTTTAGCAGTCCTGTTTCTGTGGGTTCTTTGTTCATTTAAGCAGTCCAGGCAAGAAGAATGTTTACTGCATGTCTCCTCACCAAAGGAATATTGAACAGTACTCTTTATTATTTCACACATTCTTAACTGTAAGAGTCATTTTCTCCGTTAATCAATATATACCCAGGTATCCATGCTCTAGATCCATGTGGCTTTAAGTACACATTTTAAATTAAAATGACCATGTAAAAACTTGGATGTAATAAGCCAATGCTAGCTATACAAACAAGTTACATGGTAAACTTTTCTAAGCATAAAATTACATGACCAACTTTTTTGTGTGTGACTCTTAGCCCTTATCCTTGTTAAAGAATTGATCTTCCATTAATTTCTTGTCATTATTAAGCTAAGTGGAATTTTACTATTGTCTTTCTTTATGACAAAGCCCACCACTCATACAAAGGAGCAAAACTGCAGGACATTGCAAATGTCTCCAATCCAGGAACAAAAGGAACCTTTTCTCCTTTATAGATCCAAGAAGGTCATATATCCTGGAATGCTAGAGGAGAGGAGAGACAGGGTGGCATATTGGTAAGATTAGAGCCACAAACATCAATGCAAATTCCATGATTAGTTTTTAGACTCGATGACTTTGGATATTGAATAGATCCCTCCCCCCCATGTCTAACCTGTCTGATTTGTAATTGGTGTAGGAAGTGCTTCTTCATTTGTATTGCTTTCATTGGTTGAATAAAGAAACTGCCTTAGTCTTTTGATGGGGCAAAATCTTAGATAGGTGGAGAGACAGAATGTAATTCTGGGATAGAGAAGGCTAAGTCCGAGAGAGCTGCCATGGAGTTGAGAGAGTCAGACATGCTGTATCTTTCCCTGTAAGATCACTAACTCATGGTGACTTACGGACTATTAGAAATGGGTTGAATCAAGATGTGGGTTGAATCAAGATGTAAGAGTTAGCCAATAAGAGGCTAGAACTAATGGGCCAGGCAGAGTTTAAATGAATACAGTTTCTGTTTAATTATTTCAAGTGTAAGCTATCCTGATGGCTGGGAGCTGGGCAGGATGGAACAAGGGACCCGCACTCATTACTACATGTAATTTGACATAGAAATTTGGGTTTTGACTACAATAAATTCTCCCATAAGAGGAACCACAATTAGTTAGAAAAAAGCTTGAGTAATGAATTGAACAGCAGGTACTCAATGTAATGCCAGCACTTGAAAGGTTGTGACAGGATGATTGTAAGTCAAGATCTGCTGCCATGGTAGGACCTCAACTCACATATGAAAATACAAAAAACAAATATTTATGTGTTTGGTTTCAGTATTGAGTGTATACATACACACATACATACATGCATACTATATATATATATATATCAGTATTTAAATATACATATTATATATCTCAGCACTGATTATTTGTAAATCAATTTATTTATATATATTTGATATACACACACAATATCAGTATTGCAATATGTCCCAAAGTATCAGTTGCTGAGCAATGGGGCACTTTTGAGGACAAATACAAATGCATACTTGGGATATATGCTATCCCTTTAAGAGACTTAATATAGCTTTAAAATTGTAAAAGGTGCCTTTTCTGCCTCTCTGTTTTATTTTTCTTCCCAGATAAGACACTGAAGAAATTTACAATGAACAAAGATTTCCGAGTCACTCTGACTCTCTTGTCAAGGTGACCTGGGGCATCTTCTTAAATGGCAAACCACAACTCAACGAGGGGTCATGTAATTGAATATGGGGCAGCAGTAACTTTGGCAACATGAAAGGTCTTAAACCCTGAATAAACAACAGGTAAAAACTAATTCAAAACCAGAGACATAAGTGGCTAATATTTCTGACAATGCTCGCATGTGTTGCATCACTTCACTTTACTGTAGTCTTGGTTCTGAACACATATGTGCCTTTCATCTTTTGGGTGCCCTCATGACAAGTATCAAAATATACCTTGACTCTAATTATGGAATTCTTTAAGTTATGCATTTCAGTGTTTTTACTGCTCATAGAAAACTTTCTGCTCTTACATTTCTCAATATTTTCCTTCTGCCATGCCTCAGCATGCATTGTCAGTGTATCTTTTGATTATATTGTGCTAAAATGTTGTATCTAAAAAAGTTACGATTTTAACTGTTTTGAGTTGCATAAATGATCATTCTGTGAATTTTAAGTTAGCAATAGGGCAGATTTCTAATAATTTTCATCTCTATATTAACTTTTCCATTTTTATACTACCTATTTACGTACAGCAGTATTCTCAGAACTGATGATGATAAAATAAAATACTAATCAATTGATGAGAACACTGAGGACACTTTTCAGCCAAGATTCAATTATTATGAAAAAATAAGCATGTCTCATTCGCATACAAATTTGCTTTAATATTTAACAAATTATAAAATTATATGTATACCAAAGAATTGTTTTCAAATAAATGTTTTATGATTTGTGATCAATAGATGTTTGATTTGTTTACATATTCTGTGCAACTGTATACATAAAATTGCATATGTTTTCTTCATCAACAAGAGAATTCAAATTTTTAAAAAACCCAGGACTAGAGTAAACTTTGGCAATTATAATATTAAGTTCTCAGCATGATGCATTTGCATTTGTTTTCCTTTCTTTTTGAATATATGCTTTATGCTCTTGATGGACTATGTTCAGATATGTATAATTTAAGCTGAGCATGCTCAAGAACGTAAGAATTATGCTAGGAATGGTGATACATACCTTTACCCAAAAACTAAGGTACAAAGAGAGAGAGAACTCTGTGAGTTTGAAGCCAGCCTGATATTATGAAGTAAGTTCCAGGCCAGCCAGGGACTATATAGTAAAATATTGTCTCAAAGGAAGGTAAAGAAGGAGGAGGCATGTACTTATAGCCATGTATGTTGTGCTTTATGAATATGTATACGTTCCACAATAAAATATCCCAGTTTTCCCTGTGTAGAGGAGGTGCTAGTTTTCATGTAACTAGCGCCCCCTTGCTTCCTGCAAGTGATAAACCTTTCCTTTCTTTTATCTTTGTGTTATGCTCAATACCTACCACCCACTACCCGGAGAAGCCATTGAATTCAATTAGAAAACTGTAGAACACTTGTGCATGAATTGATGCAGATACTAAGAATAAAAAAAGGAGTGAATAAATAGGGGAGAAGAGATAAGTCTTCTGTACAGAAGGATTTGGATTAATGTGATTCCTCTGCTCCCTGATCAAGATTGGGGAGCAAGGGTGCTCTCTCTAAATGTGGTCTTCACTTGCAACTTTCTTCAGAGAATTGCATACAGAATGCAGAATACATGAAGAAGTTTGATCAACAATCGTGATGATGAACAAGGACAAGATGATCTGTGGTATCCATGATGGCAGTGTCCATCCTTGATCAAAGATGACAAGAAGGGCCATTCTACCTTTGTGATTGTGTCAGCAGTGGGACATGGTGAGGAGATTCAGCCTAAGACTGCATCGAGTACCTTGAGGTGTTCCTCAACTCAGGTAAAGTCAGATCTTTGATTGCATAGCAGAAAACAATGTTAGGATTAGACAAAAACAAAGTCAGGAAGTGTATAAACATAAGGGATAATATACACTTTAGATTTAAACATGGACATTGAGAGAGAAACACACACAGCAGAGAGAGAGAGAGAGAGAGAGAGAGAAAGCACTTAGAAGAGGACAGTATAGGCTTTTCAAGACGGAAAGCTAACTCCAGGTGTCTTAAAAAATGACACATTTTTTTCTTTGAAAGAATTTCCCTTTGCAATAAAATTGTGTGATGCTTTTTGTTGCTGCTGCTATGGTGCTGGTGTCTTATTGAGACTCTGCAGCCCAGGTACTGGCTAATCCTGACAATGTAGCCCAAGATTGACTTAAAACTTGCAAGAATCTTTCCCCTTTAACCTTAGGAGTGCTGGGATCACAGGCATTAGCATATCCAACTGTAAGGTAAATTTATGAGCTGCTTTGTTTACATTCTGGATTGAGAAAGATGCTATGGCACAGGGAAACCCCAGGTCACAGACATAGGGCCCTGTGGAAGCCTGGGCTACTTGCTTGTACTACACTGCAACTAGTCTGGGGTTTTCTAGAGAAATGAGCATTGTGTCTGTAGGCCTTTTCAATTTTTTCAGTTTTTTGATGTTCCTTGATTCCATCCAAGCCATTTCTTTAGTCCTCAAAAGTACAGTAGTTATATAAGACCTTATAAAATGAAAAAAAAATTAGTCATGAGAAGTTCTTATACAATTATTTCCTCTTTTCTGCAAATGTACAACTAGCCTAAAATAAAAAAAAAGACTATATAAAAGGAACATGACTCTATTTGTACTCTACATGCTACTTTTGGTTCAGCACTGGGCATTACTAAACTGTTCTTTTGTGAATCTGGGCCAGAAAAACACTGTTTGGTCCTTCAATGTGGTCATGGCGTTATCTGGTGCCCCTACTGCCCTCATTCATCCTGAATTCTTGATACATGCTAAGCATCCGAAGAAGAGTTGATATTGGTTTTCTTTTCCCTATTCGTTAAGAAGTATATTCTCATATAAAAAATCTGAAAAGCAAATTAAGAAGAACATATAACATTCTTTTAAACTTTAAGATACTCTTCCAGTCCTGCAAGGGAGGCAGGTAAGCTAATTTCAGATTACATCCATAACTTGTCTCCTCTAAATCAAATCCCCCACTCTCATCCCTTGGTCTGCAGCAGACAATCTACTACAGCTCCGCTTTCTCTTCTGCCCCCATCTCTGGTTGAACATGCAGATCCTCCCATCTTTCCCTTATTTATTGATTTGTCTAGACCCCAGCTCTCCAATTCCAGCAGGCATTCCCTGGTAACACTAAGACCATTCCAGCTAGGGAAACAGGTGGACTGACTGAAGATCTTAACTCTCCTTCCACTCCTTCAAGTCTATTCATCAATCTCCTCCCAAGCTCCATAGCCGATCACCAGCTGTGCCCTCCACTTACTCTCTACCTCTGCTCCCAGGGACTAAGCAAATTCTGGTGCAACACCCTGCACTCTTCTTTTCTGTGAATCCTCCAACATCTCCCCACCTACCCCTATTCCTAAGTGTCAGTTCCCAGGATTCAGAAAAAACATTTTGCCTGGAACCCTCAGTGGTTACACCAATCAGCATCCCAGAAAATTTCCCTACCAAGCAACACAAGTCACCACAGTATCCAAAGAACTAGAGAGGGCAACAGAAAGCAAGGAACAGAATACTAAGCAAACAAAAACAAGACCAGATAACACCACCCAGAATTGCATTTTTTTTCAAACTTAGAATCATCATAAAAATACAAGTCAAGTCCTGGTTTTTACAAATAATGCTGCTATGACCTAAATGCCCCTCCACTGAAGAAAGGATAAGGAAAATCTGGTACATTTATACAATGGAATAGTACACAGTGGAAAAAATAATGACATCTTGAAAAGTGCAGCAAATGAATCTAGACAACATCATATATAATATATGTACTCACTCATAAGTGACTCTTAGACATAAAGCAAGAAAAACCAGAGTACAATTCACAACCCCAGAGAACCTAGACATGGTTCTCACATGGAAAGTAAATTGGGAGCGTGGGGATAATGGAAGAGGGTAGAAGTGGGGAAGGGGAGGGGAGTGGAGAAATTTATGTAGCTCAATAAAAACAATAAAAAACTAATAAACATAACAATGTGCATTAATACGCAAAAAAACAAGCCAAGACAATATGTCTCCACTAGTGCCAGCCACCCTACCACAGTAGACTCTGAGTATTGTAACACCACTTAAGGTCAAGACAAAACTTTAAAATAGCCTTTATTAATATGATATGAGTACTTAAACAGGGATGACTGAATCCCTTAAAGAAATCTATCTTAACAAAAACAGTAGAAGGGAATGAATA
>JAQHUG010000227.1:534913-548598 GCA_028555095.1 Dicrostonyx torquatus | reverse complement strand
TGGGATGAAGGTCTTCTATCAAACAACCCTTTAAACCATTCACGGAACAAGTGTTGGAGCTTCTCCCTGACAACTGTCCCTGACAGACACCAGCTGCCTTACAGTTTACACTGGGCAGCTGGAGGCCTGACAAGATGGGGTCTGAGAGGAAAGCAGCACCTCTTGGGCTGTGGAAGGAGATGGGAGGGACAAATCATCACCCACCACCTCAACTTCCTCCTGACTCTCACTTACTCCATCATCTTTGGAAATGGGTGTCAACGCATGAGGCAGAAGCAGGTAGTTGAGCATTTTGGCTTTACAAGACATATACGTGAGTGGGCAGGTCCTGCCGAGCAGCTGCTGGGTCAAGGATCTTCCACAGCTGGCCACCTGGCCCACACTGGCCAGCTCAGCTCCTTCTGGCTGTTCTCACATTTGGTTCAAACACATCACCGCCCAATTCTCTGCTGTTCATCGGCTCTGGACCCTGCCTCCTCTTTCCATAAGAGAAGCTTCATCATTATTCCTCCTTGGGATTTAATATCATGTGAAAATGAGGGGACAGTCGAACCTTTTAGGGACACATTAGAAGAAAATGACTTCCTCTTCCAAAAAATAATAGAATCTGAGTTGTGCTTCTAGACACGACACTCCACACCACCCAAATTATTACCTGCCATTCTCCCCTTCCTTGAGAGCTTCTCAGTCACCTGGCCAGAAGAGAGAGCCTTGGGAATGTTGATTCAACCAAAAACAGGTTACAGAGACAGAAAGAATAATGTTTGTTATAAACCCTTCCAATTTTCAGAGTTGTAATCAAAAGAGCTGTAAATTCCCTTTTCCCTTTCTGTCTCTGGTAGATATGGGTCAAAGCCATAAGCATGCTTGTCCTGTCAGCACGCTTTTCTGAAGATGATCTCTCTCCCAAATCCAGTGCAGCACCTCTGATCTCTATTGCAAGATCTGCCTACATTTTGCTCCCTAACGCAAAAGTATTTTCTTTCTTTTCTCCATTTCAACTGCCAAGATTGACAGCTTGCCTTCCCTGTTGTTTCCTCGCAACCTCTAATAAAATGATCTGTTGGATTCTTACTGAGTCTGCTTTAAAATTATTTTGTTCACAAAACTAGGAAGCCACTCAAAGGATCCCGGATCTCCAATGAGGAATGCTGACTGAAGCCAGCAGTTTGAATTCTGTCACCTTCCATTTATTTGCTGTCACTTTCCTGATCTTGCACCTTCTGCTCCAGTTAGGTTTCCAATAGACTCTAAGGACATTTGAAAGAAAAGAAATCCTTGATAGAAAGAGCCTGGATAGAATGTCTATGCACATGGAGGTATGCTTAGTTCCTAGGCTAAATCTATTTCACAGTCTCTAATACATCAGTATAAAACAACACCTTAAATTTCACTATTTCCTCAATAAATTGCAATAGAAAGCTTTGTCGTCCATATTGAACAGGTAACAACTTGTTCCATAAATCGAAACACAATATGGAAGAAGACATAAAGTGGGAAAGAGATGAGAGTCTGTGCTTATATAAATAAGCTGATGAATTTTTATATAAATAAACTGATGAGCTTTTGTTTTGTATTATTGGATTGATGACTGCATTGATCCTTTAGAGAGAGCTATAAGCTGTTTGCATCTACCTGTTAGGAGATATACATACATACACATAAATACATAGATTATGTTGCTAAATTAATTTATGAATTTCCCTATGGAATTTTATTTTAATTAATTTAAAGGAAAATGAGTACTTAAATACAGTATTCAGAAAATCCCATAAGTATATATAGAAACTAATACATATTTTTTCACATTCATTGAATTTGGGTAAATTTTTGATATATTAGAAAAATTTAGTATTATTTAATTTTAAAAAGCTTTGTTTTCTGAGCTAACAATATTTAGCCTGGAAAAATAGATTTTTCTTTTCTGCATTTATTAGCAAAATAAAAAACTTGTATTTTCTAGATGTTTAAGATTATAGAAATTATACATGTCATTTCAATAAAATCTCATATTCAGAAATCTCATTTTACCAGTATGAAATTCAGTGAATGTGTTAAAACAAATCCCCACATTTTTGGCATAGTGTAAGTTTAGGGTCAAATTAAGTCAAATCATTTCTAAATAAGAAGTATTAGAAATTTATAATCTTGTTTGTTTACTTTTGGGTTCTTGTTGCTATGCAGTGCCGAGAACTAAGGCTATTGCTCTTTTATTAAACATGCTCTTTGGAAATTAGTGAAAATTCGTACTTCGAGAATCGTGTATTTCTAAAAATTATGCCATTGAATACATGTAAAATTTGCTAGTTTGCTATAAAATGCTAGAATTCGACAGATGGTTTTAATTATCTTTTTTCTAACTTTTGGAGAAGAGAAAATTTATAAATGGTACATTTATACACGCCACACACACAAACACTCCACACACACCACACACACATAAACACCACACACACACACACACATACACAACACGCCACACACACATATACACCACACACACAAACATCAAACACACACATGCACAATACACCCCCACACCACACACATACCACACCCCCACATACCACATACTACACACATACTACACCACACATACACACCACACCATACACACCACACACACACGCCCCTCTAGCATATGTAAATGGAACTGCCAGAAATGATAGTGAAGGCCAATGACCACATGAAGTGTATGCGAGAAATATAGATTGTATTTTGTAAAGAATAAATCAGAGTAATTTTGTCCTGAAGCAAAATGACTGGCTATTCAAAATGAAAATGAGAGAAAATGTGAGATGTAACTCTACAAAGATGTAGAAAGTTGCAAATCATTAGAGAAAGAGGAATTTTGAATTGTGTCACTAGATCTAGTCAAAATTATATGTGTTTATTTATATACTTTTTAATAAATTTTCATATTAACAGTAACTACACATAAAAGTTTTCTGTTTGCTAAAATGACAAAAAATTATTTATCTATTTACCTTTTAATAATATGAGATCTTTACTCTTTGGGAAATTAACCAAAGACATTGATGCCTTCCCAGAGTAGACCCCTATTCTTTCTGAACATTGTCATGTCCTTGGCTCTTTAAGAGAGGAGTGTTCCCACCAGTGATAAACTTAAGTGCTTTTATAATCACATCACGACTTATATTTGTCTTTAAATTTTTTCTTTGTTGATTCATTTAAATAAATCACTGCTTATTCACAGCTACATGGAATCATCTTAGCGAGTATTCAAACCTTTTGAAATTTTGGACAGCTTATGATAATTTGCCCCCAAATTAATTCCTAAATAAATTGTGATCTTTACTGAATTTGAGGTTTCCCAAAAGCTCTGGAAACTCTGAAATGGATTGCTCATTTAACCCTGGAATAGAAAAGGCTAAAATTATTTACGTTAAGTTGAATTATGTGAAAGAAAACACTGCCAAATAACAAGAAAGGCTTAAAATTATCCATGTTAGCTTTGTATGGGGAAACATTAACACATGTATTCCAGAAAATATGTGGAGTTTTTGTAGGTATCCTAGTGCCCTCACTGTCTATGATATATAACCTGGCAAAATACTACCAGTGATGGTGTTTCACTTATTTTTTTAAATACTGTGTTTAATAGAAGCATCATAATTTTGTTAATTGTATTGTTTCTATGCTGAAATTTCATCAGACTTTTACTTAAATTACTTTAATTCTTTGTCATTCAAAGATTATATGTTTTATTTTCATGATTTTTTTAAGCCTTTTGTAACCATCTCCAAGCCATAGTGCTTCTCCTCAGAGAACCACTATGAAGTGGCTATGCAAAGTTTTCTAGGATCCATGAATCTGGCAACATTAAATAAAATTTGGTTCAAACCAGCAGGTTTGAACCAAATGTGCAAGATGCTAATTAGCTCAGTAATTTAAGATTCAGTAGAACAGCGATTAATTCACCTTTACTCTATTTTGTGTTGCTTTAACAGAATACCAAGGATTGTTTAATTTGTAAAAACGTGCTTTTCTCTCACTGCTCTGGAGTTCGTGAAGTCTAAGAATGAAGCACTGCGCTTTGGTCTCATCAGTTCCCTATTGCTGTAATAAAAAAGTCTAATATGAACAACTTAAAGAGAAGGAGAATTTATTTGGTTCATGTTTGGAGGAAAGGCATGCAAAATTTATACTTCCTAATGACATACTCCTAGTGAGCTACTTGATCCAAACATGTACCACCTCATAAAGTATTCTGAAGTCTCCAAATAGCACCACTAACTGAGGTCCAGCCCTTAATGCATGCTTCTTTAGAAATTAGGGTGTTTCATACCCAAACCATAACATGGATGGTCTTATTACATCCTCACATGGCAGAAGGTCATAAGGAAGCTATCTGAGAAGGCTGAAGGAAGCTTCATTTACAAGATCTTTAACCCTATCAGTGGGGGAGGCACTCCCATGCATTAAACACCACTTAATACTACTGTAACAAGAATTCAGAGCCTGTGTCTGTCATATGACTCTTCACTTAGGTCTGAGTGTATCCAGTGGGACAACAAATGGAATGAGATTTTAGTACTTCTGCCTCCATGTTGTTCCTGTCTTCATCACTGACTCTTTTCTAAAGTTATCTGGGATTTCAGAAACAAGATTCTGGGATAAAATGAAATTGAATATACTCCTGAGCATCCATGACTTGTAAAACAACTACAAGGCCTCTAAGTGAGCAATCCAATGACAAAGGCCAGCCAGATACCATTTGAACAAAACTGGTTTGCTATGTCCACCTGCCTATTGCCCCTTTGCCATGTTTCATCCTACAGTACATCTAGGCACCTTTCTCTTCCTGGCATAGCTCTACTGACTTCAGTTTCGTTCCTATTTTCTTTATTACTGTCTTCATTTGATTTGGGGGTGAAAAGCCAGACCTAGTATTCTAGGATGCCCAGAGTCAGCCCTGCAGTCTAGGACTCCAGTCCCACTGTCATATTAGACACACCTGGAATTTAGAGAGCATATGTTGAAGCCATAGTCTGCACAGAGATTGAATATACTGATGAAGGATAATGAAGAATGATTGTGCTTCTTCATTTTTCATGGACATTTGATTTTTGAGATTATAATTATCTTATTTCTCCCTTTTATCTATCCAGACTCTCCCACATATCTCTCTTTGCTCTCCTTCACATTCATGGCTTCTTTTATTTCCATTAATTCTTGTTACATGCATGCACACACACATATGCATGTATGTATGTATGTGTACGTATATATGTGTGTGTGTAGTGTACATGTATCACAAATATAACTTGTTCAGTTTTATCAGTTTACAAAGTGATGAGTTTCATTATGGTGTTTTCACTCACACACTGTGCTTTTTGATACTGCTCTCCTATTTTCCCCTCACTCTCTAGCTAAGCAGATGTTCAAGTTTTCACATGCATACACACACACACACACACACACACACATACACAAACACACACACACACACACACACACACACACACATACACACACACACACACACACACGCAACCAAACCTTGTAACCTTAAATAGCAAAACAAAAACAAAGTTGAAAATCAAAAAATGGGATAATGAACTAAACAGAGTTTTCCAAAGAGAGAGAGAGATAGAGGGAGAAGGAGGGAGGGAACAAGGGAGGGAAAGAGGGAGGAAGGAAGGAAAATGAATAGCTAATAAATATTTTTAAATTTTTCAATATCTTAAGTCATACAGGTAATTCAAATGCAAACTTCTTCACTTTCCAGAGAGAATGGGAATCATCAAGAAAGCAAATGCTGGTAAGTATGCAAGGGAAGAGAGAGCTCTGCTCACTTCAACTAGGAATGCAAACTGGAGCCATCCATACAGAAATCAGTATGGACATTTCTGAAGAGACTGAGATAATGAGGACCAATGACCTAGTTGTAGTGTTTGTGAACAGATACTCCAAGGATCTTCTATCTGTCCTCAGAGATACTTCCAAATCCATGTTTATTGCTGCTCTGTTCACAGTAGCAAGGAAAAAATACTACCTCAGATGTGTTTTCTTGGTGGGTTTTTATTTAAAATATTAGAGTTTCTATTTCCTTGATAGCTTTCTTTCACCCCTTAAGTTATCCTCGACTCATAGAATTTTGTAGACACAATACTTTTATAAACAGAAGTGTTATTTTTTTCTTTCTTGATATCCCCAGATTTTATAAATTTTTTCAACATTATTTTTTTTCATGGTGATATAGTTATTAGCATAAGTTGAATTGTAACAGAATATATTGAAAACATGACCTAAAAGCATGACCTTGATCGACATCTTATATGTAACATACACACATAAAATTGGAGACAGCCCAGCAGCTGTAAGTAATTAAGATTTATAGTATGGAGCTAAAGATTACAAAGCTCAGTTGAGAGCACAAGCCTGATACTTTCTATGCACTGTCCTCAGTCTTACAAGAGAAGGAAGCTTCTTGGCAATTCCAGACTCCTTAGGATATCTGAAAACCTCAACAAAAACAAAGGTGGTCCAAAACTAGAGCTACTGTGGGCATACATATTGTGCTGCTGTGCCAATACCAAACTCTCCACTTTCCAAACAGAAGCATATTCTCCCAGGATTCTGGAGGCTAGGGATTTTTAGAACAAGGCAATAGCATCTTCTGTAGGACTTCTACCTGTGTGCTCAGGTGGCAGAAAAGAAGACAGAATTGCACCTCTACTAGAAGCATTTTCAAAATAGCATTAATATATTCTTGAAGGTAGAGCCTTTATTACATAAGTATTCCCCAAAGACAACACTTTCCAGCATCACCATGTTGGAGCTCAAGATGGCAACAGAAGATTTTGAGACATATTAAGCAAATAATGGCAGGTAAATATTTTTTTTTGGTGTTTTGAGACAGGGTTTCTCTGCAGCTTTGGAGTTAGTCCTGGAACTAGCTCTTGTAGACCAGGCTGGTCTCGAACTCACAGAGATCCGCCTACCTCTGCCTCCCGAGTGCTGGGATTAAAGGCATGCGCCACCACCGCCAGGCTGTTTGTTGTTTTTTTGTGTTTTTTTTTTCTTGGCTTCCTACTCTTGAGATTCCTTAGCAAAGGTGAAACAAGTCAAATGTAAGAAACACCACATGGTCACTTACTATTTTGTTCTACTTAAGTTTTATGAATCAAGATATATTTTGCAATCAAGAATAGTATTTTTTTATTATCTTTAATTTCAATGAAAAAGTTCAATTTTGAGCTATTTTTATGGTTTTGTAAATTAGAGCCTGACATTTTTCATATTCTTTCAGTTATTAAGAGTCCTAGGAAGGAACCCTGTCAATTACTAGAGGAGAAAGACAACTACTAACCCAGTTACACAGCCTGTGATCTACAGTGGTGACCTGCTTGCAGGATACCCTGGTTCAACAGTGGCACAAAAGTTGTAAGCTTAACCAGCCACTACCTGACTGGAATTAAGGCTCTCTCCATGAGATGAAATTCATACCCAACACTGCTCATGTACTCAAGAACCTGAAACTAGCTAGGACATGGACCTAGAAGAAAACCAAATACTACTGTTCTGCTGCTGGATTCACTAGGTTCATCATGTACTCAAGCTATTAACCATTGCTTTTCTGTTAGTTTCAATAGAAATATTCAATGCCTTATTAAGGTTGTGGGTGCCACTTATTTTTAAAAAATTGTGTAGTGTTTGTAAATGATCTAAAATTCACCTACTTGAATTATAAGAAAACAATATTTGGCCACTGGCAAGATTCAACCATCATTCTCTGTGGCTGAATTCTCAATGTCTCTTTTTCTAATGAGAGGGGCATTGCAGGAGATACCTTTATTGATTGCATTGCATGCTAGCCTCACCTTTTACCTATAAAAACTGCAAATTCCCATCACAAATGGATAAACACCAGCATATTTCCTTCTAGTTTAAGCCTTTGGCCGTGAGATGATTCCCAATATTCCCATAAAGTTTCTGCTTCAGAAAACACAATGCTACTAGCAACATTTAATTTGCCCCAAGTTCACCAAAACATCCTAGTCTAACTTATCCAGATAATAGAAGACAGAGCCCTGAACCCTCCTTTAGAACCTGAACTTTCTTTAGAGGCTTATAAATATAAACTTTGGATTATAGATTTAGATTTTCAACCATCCATAATTATCTTTCCAAGGACTTGAGACCAATTCACTAAATACAAAAGTCAAGGAAAGAGCTCTGAGATTTCATTTCTAATTCTTGTGGGAAGATATTAAGTGAGTATTAGTCACCTCTAAAATCCATTATTTAAATAACAAAGTAACAGAATTTTGAGAGGAGTCCTTTCAAAGACGTCATGCCACCAGGGATCTATGAGTGCATCATGAGTGCATTGATGCCATTACTGTAGGAACACATTCTGAATAAAAGAACATTCTGACATTTCCCTGGCCTCTCTTGACCTTCCAGCTTCTATATCTCATACTATGGCAGGAAGGCCTTCATTGATGCTTGATACTTAATCCTTGATCTTCTCAGTCCCTAAAATCATAAGTCAATAGAATTGCTGTTCCATATGAACCATACCATTCCAGATAGTATATTATACCAGAAAAATCGGGTGAAAACATCTAGCTTGAGAAGGTGGCATACTCTTGCTTGAACCACTACATCCTAAAATGAAGTACAACTGTTTAACTTGTTGATCTGAGGGCTGGAATAAGGAGCAAGATATTTAGATTTGTGCATTTATTTATTTATTTATTTTGCTTTTTCCTCCACATGCATTACTAAAACTCTTTGTCAAAATTCAAAGGGGAAGTTTCGAATGGGAGAAAAAAACAACTGCATGTGCAGTTTCAAAATAAAACACAGAGAACAAAACAAGAAGAAACCAAACATTGACCTCTGCCCTCCACAGGGGCAGGGGCATATGCAGGTGTGTGCATATGCACACGTGTGTACCTCAATACATGTATGTAACACACACATATGTGTGGAACACATGCACAAATCTGTGTAACACACATACATAGCTTAACACACACACACACACACACACACACACACAGAAACTTTCCTTTGGGAATTTCTTTGACCTGACACTAAGCTATCATGCTTAGATTTCATGTCTCTAAGAATAGCTTTTTCACGTTTATTTTTGAAGATGTTTCACTATACACATGTTTTTTAATGATGTGTTCTTTTGCTTCTTCTCTTGAATTATTTAAAATTTCTCCATCTTCTCTAGTTCTCATAGTTTCTTAAGGGCAGTATGCTTTCATCAATGACCTTTGAACTTTGTAGATGCCTTTTGAAGGTCGCCCTTTGAGCTTCATTTACTCCTTTATTGCTCCTATTACTCACCTTGGGTACAACTTATTTAACAGTTTACTCAGGTTGTATCATACATTGCTTTACTTATGTTTATTACTCACAATTTATAAAACTTCTGGATAGTTGAAGTCATTTTTTTTTGTCTAATCATTGTTGGTTACATTTTTTTTTTGGGTTTTTCGAGACAGGGTTTCTCTGTAACTTTGGAGCCTGTCCTGGAACTAGCTCTTGTAGACCAGGTTGGTCTCCAACTCACAAAGATCCACCTGCCTCTGCCTCCCGAGTGCTGGGATTAAAGGCGTGCGCCACCACCGCCCGGCTTCTAATCATTGTTAAACACAGCTAGTGTGTAGTTTACTTGTAATTTTACTGAATATATTCTTTATTTCAAATACTGTACTATAACTTAATAGAGGTTTTATATGGATCTTGTTGGTCATTTATTTCTATTTTAATCATATTTATTCGATGGATTTTTCAACATCTTGAGCATATTTATGATAGTTACTTTAACATCTGCACCTGTTAAATTTATCATCACTGTCATTCCTGTGTCAGTTTATATTGACTGATTTTTCTACTGTATAATATTTTTCTGCTTGTTGTAACATCTGGTAATTTTCTTTTGGAAGTTGGCCATTGTGGATTATATATTTTTGGGATCTGGGTTTCTTTTATGGCTTTAAATGATGTTGTACATTTTTCTCTGGTGCAGTTAAAACACTGATGTCAGTTGGAATGCTTCACATATCGCCTTTAAGCTTGCTTAGAGCAAATTCAAGGTCCTATGGGCTAGGAATGATGTCTCCTCAGAGCATACCTGAAGACTTGTGTATTAAAAAGTCATTCCATTTTGTCTGATGGGATGCTCAATGATTCCAGCCCACATGAAATTATGATTCACTGCCCCTACTGTTTCCCATGGTTATTTTCATTGTCTTGTACAGTCATTTTTTAGCTGGAGGAGGGGTGCTGCTGCCCTGTCTGTCTCTATACAGTTCCCCCTCCATAACAGATTCACATCATGTAGGTGGGTTTGACCTTTTCACCTCTGATGCCAGTCTCTTTAATGACCATTGAGGGGCAAACCCTATTGTGCTTCCTCCTGCAAACAACCCGATGAATAACATTTGTGTTTATACCGTTTGCTGCCCTTCTTTCATGGGTCACAAGCCAGACTTGCCTATGGTGCAATGTTTGACAACCACGGTATTACAAATCCTGATCCCTAGTTTCCTACTTGCTTCAGTTAGGAGTGTGAACCCGATTCTAGTTATTCTGTCCTAATGCAAATCAGTCTTACTTTAGATGTATTTGAATATTCAAATAGAGTGTTTATATTAATTGTTTGAGATTTCATCACACATACAATGTATTTTGATAATATTCATCTTCTACTCCTTGCTCTAACACCCCCATATCTATCACCAACTCATCTTCTTCCTCCCAACTACTTGTCCTTTTTCTTTTAACACTTCACTGAGTTCTGCTGCCCATATACTCATGGGTATGTGTAGTAGGGAGAAGCGGGCCACGTCGCATCACCTGGCTAGCTTACACCCAAAATAATCACATGGAAATTGTATTAATTAAATTATTGCCTGGCCCATTATATCTAGCCTCTTATTGGCTCTTACCTCTTGATGCTACTGTGAACAGAGCACCAATAAACATAGATTTGGAAGTTTCTCTGAGGACAGATAGAAGGTCCTTGGAGTATCTGTTCACGAACACTACAACTAGGTCATGTGGTCCTCATTATCTCAGTCTCTTCAGAAATGTCCATACTGATTTCTGTATGGATGGCTCCAGTTTGCATTCCTAGTTGAAGTGAGCAGGGCTCTCTCTTCCCTTGCATCCTCACCAGCATTTGCTTTCTTGATGATTCCCATTCTCTCTGGAAAGTGAAGAAGTTTGCATTTGAATTACCTGTATGACTTAAGATATTGAAAAATTTAAAAATATTTATTAGCCATTCATTTTCCTTCCTTTCCTCCCTCTTTCTCTCCCTCACTCCCTCCCTCCTTCTCCCTCTATTTCTCTCTCTTTTTGGAAAACTCTCTGCTTAGTTCATTATCCCATTTTTTGATTTTCAACTTTGTTTTCATTTTGCTATTTAAGTTTACAAGGTTTGGTGTGTGTGTGTGTGTGTGTGTGTGTGTGTGTGTGTGTGTGTGTGCATGTGAAAACTAGAACATCTGCTTAGCTAGAGAGTGGGGGGAAATAGGAGAGCAGAATCAAAAATACAATGTGTGAATGAAAACACCGTAATGAAACTCATCACTGATAAAACTGAACAAGCTATATTTGTGATACATGTACACACACACACACACACATATATATACGTACAGACACATATATACATACATGTGTGTGTGCCTGCATGTAACAAGACTTAATGGGAATAAAAGAAGCCATGAATGTGAAGGAGAGCAAAGGAACTGTGTTTGGTTTAGCATTCTGTTTTATAAACACATGCTAGCATTTAAATACAGCACTGACACAAGGACGCAGCAGGTAAGAGTACTGCCTACACATCAGCAAAGCTTCACATCCAGCAGTCCAAGCAGCGGTCAGAGATAAAAACTGAGAAGTATTTTCCCACCTAATATACACAGCTTTCTATTTTCCTACAATCCATTTCGGTGGCTGATTCAAATATTTGCCCAAGAATTTAAAGTGCTCATATGCTATTCCCTCATGTATATTGCTCATCTCTGTCTCGCTCGTTGTTCATTTTCCTTCCTGTAGACTTTTCATTCTTGCCCCTGGGGAACCAAAGAAAGAAAGGATAGTGGTCTTATTCATGATACACCCTTGTGCCCACCCGTTTAGACTCAGGAAGTAATATATCTTTGAACTTAAGTCCAGTTTCAATGATGTTCTGAGTTTGAACCTTTTGATTAAAATGTGGGGAACTATCATAGGCTATTTCCATGAAAACCAGTAAAGACACCCAATGGGGAGACAGAGGCAGAGTGGGGGCAAGGTAAGCTCAGACTGAACAAAGATGAATCAAGAGTCATCAGATTTCCCTTGGGAGGGAACCTTGGTGACAGGTTAGACAGCTAGGCATTAGGCTTCCTGGTGGAAAAGGAAATTTTCTGCAACAGGCACACTGAGTCTCCATACCCAGTGCCTTCTTTCCTATCAAGGCAACTTGCTAGCTACTCTGGCACTGGGATTTCCACACAGCAAAAGGGCTCAAGACAGGAACCAACACATAGGTATTCCTATAACAAAAAAACCATGTCCTATGATAATAAACTGGTGTATAATTGTTCTGCTCACCAAATGGTGGTTCTGAGAGTATAAACTTGTCACCTACCATATGGTCTATGTTCAAAGTCTCCTCTGCAATGGCACCAGAAAGTCTGGATTGTCCTCTTTCCATTTTGAATTCCACTCATTTCTAGATTTGTTATACATTTTTATAAGTTATTTGAACATGGCACAATTTTGTCTAGTACTCACTGATAAAAATTCATGAAGAAAATGGAAGGGAAAGTGATGCAATTTAACTCCAAAATCTTTATTGTAACTGATGAAAATACCGCTCAGCGGACCTCAGGAAAAAAAGAGGAAGAAGAAGAAAGAAGAAGAAGGAGGAGGAGGAGGAGGAAGAAGAAGAAGAAGAAGAAGAAGAAGAAGAAGAAGAAGAAGAAGAAGAAGAAGAAGAAGAGGAGGAGGAGGAGGAAGAGGAGGAGGAAGAGGAGGAGGAGAAGAAATGGAAGTTGTGTCGTGGATAAGATATATTTTTAACATGGCAATTTCTCCCAAATTTATCTGTAGATTCGGTATATTCCCTACCAAAATCCCAACAAAAGATTTTTTTCTTAAAAGAAACTTACATATATATATATATATATATATATGCTTAAACACATGAGAAATGAACTTAAATTCTTAATGATTAGCAAAAATCAGTTAAAATGTATCATAGACCTAAATGTAAAAACAATTTTAAGATGATTTTTAGAAGAAAACCAAAAAGACAGTCTTAGTAGATCTGAATTAGGAAGATATCTCAGCTATAAAAGTAACAGCATCATCTTGGTGTACAAAAGAGTTCCACACTAGCCTGAAATAGAATATAACAAATGTTTATTTATTAGGGGATAAACTCACAGAAAGAGTAGTGATCCACAGTCTTCTGCACATGCTGGGAGCAGGAACCAAATCCAACAGCCAAGAGGCCCTTGCACACTGTTGTCTGCATTTATAGTACATGAGACCATGCCCAAAATGAGCTGGTATCTTAAAGGCTATTGGCTGAAGGATTTCCAAGAGCACCTCCCTCTAAGAAACAGAGTTCTAAGCCTAATACAAAACCATATATAATAAGAACAAATATCAAATATTGTCTACCCTTAGACCCATAT
>JAQHUG010000227.1:493212-533675 GCA_028555095.1 Dicrostonyx torquatus | reverse complement strand
ATTTAGAATGTATAAGAAACACAACATTTCCAAAAGATAACTAATTAAACCATGGGCAAAACATTTGAATAGACAGTTCATATAATGTGTGTCTCCATGGCCAGTAAGTTCAGGAAGGAAGCTCATCAGCACTAGTTTCTAGGAGAATGCCAAGCACACCCCGGAACACCAAACCTACACCAAGTAGACAGGTCGTGACTGATCAAAAAGATTGCAGATGGGAAGGGCACAAAGATGGATGAAGAGGTTGGACAGGTAGAGGACATGGATGTGCAAAATGGGTTTTTGTTTGTTTTGCTTTTAATAGATTGTTTTTTTTTTAATTTTTCTTGTGGGACACTACAGGGTGTGGGACAGATATTGAGGAACTGGGGTATGAGCAGGACTGGGATACATGGTGTAACCTTTCTTGAGAACAAATAAAAAATTATGCTTAAAATTAAAGACTGCAGTACCAAACACTACTTAGGATACTAATTAAAGATATTAGAAATCATATAAAATAGTAGAATTATATTGAAACAGTAATTTTTCTTAAAGGTTTCAACATACACAGTATATAATCCATCAATTCTACCCAAAAATAATATAATAAGGTTCAAAAATTTCTACTCATGTTTGAAAAGTGGTATTATTCATAATACTCACAAATTCAAAACAAAGTACATATCACTTGGTAAAAAACGGAGAAAATATGCTACATGAGGACAAAGAAATATTGCTCAATATATACAGAAATAAAATGTTAGAGCACACCTCAGCATGGGTGAGTGTCAAGAACAATATTCTGAAGGATAACGGCCAGCCTTAGTACCAATATTGTATGGTTCTTCATTCCATTCATGCAAAATTCCAGACAAATAAAAACACAAGGATCAAGAAAGAAAGCAGATGAACCCTGTTGCTGAAACGAGAGGAGTGGATGGCCACTGTGCAGAAGCTAGTGTCAGAAAATTGCCACAGTGAGGGTCTAATACCCCTTTAAATCTCCTAACACTCCTCGAATTAAGTGTGCTCATGAAATGGGTATATTTCCTGATATGTAAATTACACCTTTCTAAATGCATTCCCATGTAAATGAACGGAGCCCTTCAACCAAGCAGGAAGAAGACTTGGATGTGACCAGTTCTCCAAGAAAAGTAAACCTGATTTGCAGACAATCAAGAATGAGTGTCTATGCTTCTCAACTCCTGTGTGTGTGTGTGTGTGTGTGTGTGTGTGTGTGTGTGTGTGTGAGCGCGAGCGTGCGCGTACACCTCACACATAACTTTGAAGTATCTCCTCCAGGTAATTAAACTGTACTTCCATTTGATAGGCAGGAGACCAATTCTTGCAGGTGTTAAGGTTCATACTTCTGGTCACGTGGCATATACGTCCCTGGCACAACTAGAATTAGATTTGTCAGGCTGCACAGTCTTTTCTCTTTTTCTTAAGGGCACTCTTCTTTATCTTGTACCTCTCCTAAGAAGTTAGCTTCCATTTCAGTAGCATATTGCCTCTATTTTTTTCTAGATAAGACATTCTCCAGACCTATATTAAAGACATAGCTGTCACCAAAGACGAAATAAGTGAATAAGTGGATGTTCTCTCGCAAATTCTCTCCAAACAGGTTTTTTTTTTTCTTAGCTCACACTTTTTTTTTTTAACTCCACACCTCTAGTTCTCCACTTTTCTTCAGGCATCTGAATGTCTAATTTTCAACAGTTTCCCTCCAAATGGAAATCACTATTGGTATGGCAAGCATTTGGAGTTTTATTATTGATTTATGCCTCGGGTGAAGAGGTTAATTAAATGTGAATTTTAAGCCGACAACATGATTAGGGGAGTGAGGCAACCGGAATTCATGAATACTTCCAAAGCCATTAAAACTATTTAAAATGAGCGATGAACGGAGGTGGGAGTGGGGGGGTAGTCACAAGAGCAGCCCAGTTATTTGTGACTAGATTAATGAAATTCTGAAGAATTACAGAATCTTTCCAAGGCATTCAAGTCCAGCTGGGTTTTTACTTTGCATTTATATTGACATTAGCACGGAATATAATACATTCTTAATAAACCACTCTTCCATATTCTCTTTGTTTTTTTTTTCCATTTAAAATTGCATTTTCAGGCCCTGAGTTTATCCACATCAGCAAGCCACTCTGGAAGATGGGAAAGTCTTAGCTTGCCAACACATAAAGTGTTCACAGGATGACTTGTTAAAATGCAGGAGGATGACGTAGACTCAGCCCTTCAATTCTCCATGGCTCTCAGGCACAACTTTGAAGGTCATCTTTGAAAAATCTGAATGAGGGTTTTTTTTTATCATAAAAACACTCTGAAAGGTTATTATAAACAAGGGATTTGTTATATTTTGATGCTACTGCAAGTTGTAGCTATAAGACTCCACACTTGTTGCATTTTAATTAGTAACAGCACAGCGGGATGAATAGATCCATAACTGTGATGCAGGACACAGACATGTTGGCAACATGCTAACTGGAGCAAGCCCATGGCAGCGTCATCCTCACTGTGATAAAGTAAGCTGGTATCTGAACCTGGTAACATCCTCGCAACCATCTATTGTGTAGAAACAGCAGAAAAGATATGGGCATGGATGAATACCAAGTCAGAATCAAAGGCTCGGGGAAATGGGGTTTAAAATCAGATATTTCAAGTGGAGAGGATTAAAATTTCAGACAAATGCTGAAATGACGGCTGGCTAAGGTGGTGGCATGGGAGAACAAAGAATTTTCTATTAAAAACCATGAAGCCATACACTGCAGCGTGGGGAAGGTTCTCTCACTTCCCACAAACAGGACTGTGACAATCGTGTGACTCCAGGCAAAGTGTCACTGAGTTTTTCCTTCCACATCAGGGTGTGTGTAACAGCAGTACTCCAGCTGGTTGGGTAGGGTTTCTGGAACCTACTGATTGATCCTCCATCTGGAGAGGTTAGCTGGCACATTTTTCATGTTCTTGGAGTCCCCAGGAAGATAGGAGAGGCTTTGCTTTGGCTATGGCTCAAATTCAAAACATCTCCCAGGGGCTCATGCCAGGCACCCTTAGTTGTGAGCTGACAGGCTTTGAGTTGCTGACTGCATGCCTAGGGCTCTGAGCTAGGGAATGGATTAATGCCTTGATGGATTTATAAGATGGTGGCATTACTAATAAGAGGTGGCTCGTAGATGGAGGAAATACGTTAGTGGTGTATGGACATAAGGCCTGTCCTTCCCTAACTTTCTCCTTTATGTCCTAGTCTTTGCTCCTTGTCTGCTGAGAGGAAGGATGTTCTGTTTGATCAAATGCTACCACCTGCTTGATGTCGGCCCTAATCCTGGCTCAAAGCAACAGACTGAAATAGGAAATTCCTGAAACCATGAGCTAAAGCCTTGGCTTCCCTTTACTTTGTTTCTGCCTGATATTTTTTGTAATTTTAACACACCCCCTTTGTGCTTTTATTTCCACTTCAGGAGCTAATTGTGTCCATAGTAAATGGCACATGTTCATTCCATATGCTTACTTTCTTCCCCTACCAGTAACTTCCCTTAGTTCCAGACGGCCAGCCTGGCCTTCCAAACGAGCCTGGGTTATACCTTTTTCAAGACTGGGTGGAGGCATTGCCCACCATAAAGGAGGGTCATTAGATGACATTTTGGGTCACATAATTATTTTGTTTTAGAATGAGACCGTGTACACTATCAACTACTCTGGAGGCTAAGGCAGAAAGTTACAAGTTCAAGATTAGCCCGGACTATAGGCTGAGTACTGGTCTCAATCTGGGTAACTTAGTGGGGGCCCTGCCACAAACTAAGAAGCAAAAAAAGGGCCTGGAATGTAGTTCATGGATAGAGCATCTACCTAGCATACACAAAGCAGTAGCTTCCATCACCAATGCTAGTCCAACAGAAAAACAAAACAAACCAAAACCAGTAATTACCAAATGCACCCTAGTGAAGCTGAAGACCTCTGATTCAGAAGATCATTTTAGAGATCTTTGCTTTGATATGTTGGCCTTGAAGACCATATTTAATTGATTTTTAAAAAAATTTGTTTGTTTTTCGTTTTTTTGTTTTGTTTTGTTTGCTTGTTTTGAGACAGGGTTTCTCTGTAGCTTTGGAGCGTGCCCTGGAACTAGCTCTTGTAGACCAGGCTGGCCTCGAACTCAGAGATCCAACTGCCTCTGCCTCCCAACTGCTGGCATTAAAGGTGTGTGCCACCATGGCCCGACTTGAAGAGCGTATTTAATATAGTTAAGCTCTGACTATATTCTTACCCAAAAGGAAATGAGTTATGTGAAGATTTAGTAAGAGGCGGGTATAGACAACAAAACTGGCTGTTAGAGGAGGCTGTTTCAGGAGGCAGAAAGCCACCTCTGCTACCTAAAAAAGATAACCCTAGATGACTCCCCACAGCCGCCTCCTGTATGCCTTCATGTTAATCTAGCATCGTTCTGACCCAAGAGAACAGCAGCCACAGTGGAAGGGTTTCCGTTGGTCCCGAGTTTCAGAGGTAACAGTATGCAGGTTTTGGTCCTGCTGCTTCTGGACCTGTGGCGAAAGAGAAAAGCACACTGGGAGCACATGTTGAAGTAAAATAACTCACCACATGGTAGGCAGGAGCAGAGGGAGACAGAGAGAGGCCCGGAGAAACAGATCCGCAACCCTGAATCTGCTCTGCCAACAAGACTTTATCATTTAAGTGTTTAGAATTCCCTAAAAACAATGCGCGGGCCCAGGGACCCAGCCTTAACATGTTTAACTTGAGGGAAATGTTCCATATTTAAACCAAAGCATCAGCGAGAGGGATGCTTTGCCTTAGGACTGCTCGGTGCCCACACAGGCTTAATCTTTTTCCCGTGTCTAGCATCGAGGCTCAGCGGAGCCAGGGTTAGAGGGAGTAATTTCCCTTCATCTCCCTGTCATGAGTCTTTATTTCCAGTTCTGTTTCTTTTCAAAGAAGCTGACAGATTGAATATCAATTCCCTTCGGGGAAAACCCTCCCCTCCACTGGTGTGTGCCCTTGCTAGATGTCCTTAGCAGACAGCAACTTCTGAGCCCTGCAGCACAAGGCGTACTCACAAAGCAGCAATCAGTGGCTTTTCTATCTTCTCCTTCTAAATTACACATGTGAATTGTGAGCTCTTTCATCTGTACTAGTCACTAAAGTTTTGTTTCTTCAATATTAAATTGGTATACACGGAATTTAGCAATGTGGTTTCTGTCTTTTCCCTAAGTGCCTAGAATAGTGTCTAGTCATTAAAATGTTATTTCTTCAATATTAAATTGGTATACACGGAATTTAGCAATGTGGTTTCTGTCTTTTCCCTAAGTGCCTAGAATAGTGTCTAGTCATTGGAATGTTATTTCTTCAGTATTAAATTGGTATACACGGAATTTAGCAATGTGGTTTCTGTCTTTTCCCTAAGTGCCTAGAATAGTGTCTAGTCATTGAAATGTTATTTCTTCAATATTAAATTGGTATACACGGAATTTAGCAATGTGGTTTCTGTCTTTTCCCTAAGTGCCTAGAATAGTGTCTTCTGTATAAAACACAAAGTGCTGAGTAAATGAGAGCAGAGCTAACTTTCTTTAATGCCTTAAGATCATATTTTTATGGGTTTCAAAGCTCTTGTTTGAATGATCAAGCAACAAAAAAGATGTAGTCTTATCCATGTGTTGCTGTGCCAGTGGTTCTCAACCCATGGGACGTGACCCCTTTGGGGGAGCATCTAATGACCTCTCACAGGGGCTGCGTATCAGATATCCTGCTTATCAAATATTTATTTTACAATTCATAACTTCATAACAGTAGTAAAATTACAGTTCGGAATAGCAACAAAATAATATGGCTGTGGTCACCACAACATGAGGAAATATATTGAAGGGTCACAGCATTGGAGAGATTGAGAGCCACTGTTCGGTGCCACCTTGAGACCCCTGGACAAGTTCACACACCCTAGAGTTGTGTTTCTTTCATAAAGCTGTGAATTTAGAGCTATCTCCCCGACAGATGCTGAGTGTCTTGGCTGTCCTGGTGGCAGTTGCTACTCACCAATATAATAAAGAAATGGTTGGGTGTTATTAATAATTGTTGATTTCTTAACCTTAACTAAAAGAAGATGCTGGCATATTTACTCCAGTTTCAACTGTGGGAGCGGTACAACGACAGGGAATGGAGTTGAGAACATCAGGTGTGTGGATAGGACTTGGCAGAGGAGATTTTTGAATTAGTGTGCAGATCCTCAAAATTTGCCATCTGCCAAGGAAGTAAATGAGACAGCCCCAAGGAACAGTGCAGGACCAAAGAAAGGGACTCTGGGAGCCAGTGGATGTTCTGGGCATTTGAGATACAAAGGGGTTGTGAGTTTCAAACACCTTTGGGCATTCCAACCAGAAGCCTGAGGGATGCAACAGGAAATCCCTGCTGAGAGTTAGCTGTTCAAGATCATCCTTCCTTTCCACAACTCTGGGGACACCAGAAGATACTGCACCAAAAACTTAAGCCAGTGTTCCCAACACAGTGGTCTTCTGTGTCCCTGGGCTATACGCTGCTCCATTAGCAAGGGTCAAGAGAGCAATTCTTTTGCCTTATGCTTGTGTGTGCTTTTTAATCCAATTCACAAGAGGCAATTAAGCAGTGTAGAATCACAGTTACTTACATTTTATAAAAATATTTATAATGACAATGTAAAAGTTATATGGTGACTAAAACCCCATGGCTATATTAACAATTGGGATATGCTTCTGATTAGGGCATGGTGGTTAAGTGCCCCATTTATTGGTTCATTGTCTTTACAGTTTGTGATGTCCTTGCTTATCCTCAATGAATTCTAGGAGAAGGGCTGTTGTTCTCCTGCACTAGGCTCACAGTGGAGTTGATGTGAGAGCCACAGCACCCTGCTTGGTATCACTACCTGGGGGTTCTGAGCCCATGCCCTGAGGAAATGAGCTGGAGGGAGCTTGCCACTCAGAATGCTTTTTGTTTTTGTTTTTCAAGTCAGGGTTTCTCTGTGCAACAGCCTCCCTGGCAGTCCTGGCTGGTCTCAAACTCATGGAGCACCTGCCTTTGCCTCCAGAGTGCTGGGATTAAAAGTGTGCACCACCACTACCCAGCTCTTTATCTGTGATTTGTCTCTGGGAGTTTTACCTTTCTTTCTTTCTTTCTTTCTTTCTTTCTTTCTTTCTTTCTTTCTTTCTTTCTTTCTTTCTTTCTTTCTTTCATTCATTATGTGCAACCTACTTCCCAGCTTCTTCTGTCTGGTTGGCAGCTGCTTGACTTCTGGCCCTGGGTATGTCCCTGTCTTTCTCCTTTGTTCTCTTTTTCTTCTCCTCTCGCCTCTTACTTATTTCTGTCTGTTAGCCCAGTTTATCCAGTACTGCCTAGCTATTGGCCATTCAGCTTTTGATTAGACCAATCAGGTACCAGAGGTAGGCAAATCAACACATCTTTACATAATTAAATAAATGCAACAAAAACAAACGTACCACATCTTTACATCATTAACAAAAGCAAATGAACAAATATAACACAACTTCTCATGTTTAAGGTAAGATTCTGCCACATAAACAAATGCAGTGCGTCTTTACATAGTTAAAATAATATTCCACAACACATCTTTTCCTTTAATGTACTACTGATATTTGTTTTCTGGTAAGGAGTAGTGAAAGCAAGCTTCTTGTTTTGTTGATTTCTCAGCCTCTACAGTATTTGCTTAGCCATTGCAAGGTTAGATTTAGAAAGAGTAGGTCTCCTGGAACACCTGTCCTCAAGATGACAGGAGAGAAAGCAAGGACAGACGCTTCCCACGGCAGATTAATAATCAGAAACTTTAAAGCCCCGAGACGGGAAGTGCAGAACCAAAATTGCTTTTTCCTTCTTTTTATCTGCACTGCACCTAGGAACTCTTTTCATTTTCCACTGATTTACAGCACTAAACACAGAGAAAATTCTGCATGCATGCATAACATGTGATGGGGAGCCCAAAGGAAAAGCACAGGCCAAAATATCCACTTCGGTGCCTGAATTATTAAATTATTTGTGAAGGGTTTCTGCATCAGCCAGCAAGCCAGATAATTGCTCGATGTTACTATTTTCTTCTCCATAAGCATAGATGCCTTTGTTGAATTGGATTAACAAAAGCAGGAGGAACTATTTAGCAAAGAATTGATTGAAAGGCCAATTTTGAAAAATCTCTGAACTGTAAAAAGGTTTCTTCCAATGTCTGTGCTCATTAGGAAGTGAATCAAGCCCTGGAAGGAGATAGTTTTCCTTCATGGCGATAATAAAGTCTCATTCATGAAGCCTTCAATGACTACAGACTTGGGTCACATTTCTGTACAAGGATTGGTTTATATGTGAGGTTATAACTGTCAAAGGCAAATTGTCCTTTTCCCAAGACTAGCCCAGGAAATCACTTTGTTTGTCAAACACACATTATCGGACTCACAATTACCTTCATAGCCTAACACTGTTCTTGTCTCTGTAGCTTAAGTTCTACCCCCAGCATGTGCAGTAACATCAAACAACCGTTCATTTACTTCCCTTCTCTCAAGGTGTCCTCAGAGCACATTGAAAAGTCTTTAGACTACTCCTAATTATCAGAACTCTGAACAATCTTACCCATTTCTAAGAAAGGAGACATCTCCAAAGATTAAGCTAAACTTGGTAACTAAGTTAGGTATCCCATTCTTACCAATAAGCAGTAAGATCCATTATGCCAGCCAGGATGAAGTCGCTAAACCCTAGGATGGTGTTCTCATTATAAAATTATCACATGTTGAAGGGTAATTTATCTTTTCATTCTTTCAAAACGAGCAGAGTGCCTTGTCATTGTTAGACCAGAAAAAATGATGACCTTTTCTCATGACTTCAAATTTTATGCTTGTGTCTATTCTTCTAGATATCAAAGGGGATTAATTGTATACATTATTGGAATATGTCTGCAAGGAAAAATACAAAAACAAAGCCAAGGTTAGTCAGCAGGTTAAATTTAATTATGCAGTAGCAGTTAATTTTCTTGTACAAAATATGTAGAAAGTTCCCCTCTGTTTCAAGTTTGCTTTAAGTAAATACATAAATATCTTATTCTCCCAGCTAGACTATGCAATGGTCACAGTGCAACAGTTTCACCATTGCATTTATTAATGTATTTTTTTCCTCACCTCGGCTTAATAACCGTGACTTAAAAGGTATTCAAATGCTTAGATGATGCTTAAACTGTCATTGCTAAGGTTTCATGTAGAACACATATTGATTTTTAAAATGATTCTAATGTATTTTAAAAATATTAAGATTTTTAATTATTAGTAATAGGTTAACAAACAGTAATTTTAAACTTCCTCTTGTAAAATATTTATTATATACATTGTTTCCTTATTTCAGATGAACTATTCAATCTTATTTTCTACCACAAAGTTGGGTTCTAGATCCTGTGAGTTTTTTTTAATAAGATAAACACACATGTTCTTGAACACACTTAATCTACTTCTTAAGACCCGAAAGTTCAGGGCACAACGTTCATATGGCAGCTTCATCACCTCCTTATTGCATAAATTTGCACATTTTTTTTATATTACCCAAACTCATTGTTCTCATCTGAAAAAGGAGTATTAAATATATTTCATAATTTTGTAAGCCAAAGGAGGTGCCACATGAGAATTATCTAACACAGGCCTCAGTGTTCAGTACTGACTTAGTAAGTGTTAGCTTTCACCCAACTGAAGAGCAAAAAGCATTTCAAAAGGATGCCGTTGTGTCTCCATGAAAATTGAAGCTTTTGGAAGACATCCATCTTATTTGTTCATTAGAGCAGAAACAGTTGTCATCTAACTGAAACTACTCTATTTCAAAGTTACCACACGCAGCTGAAAGGAATAAAACTGCCCTTGCTCTGTAGGCACACATAATTGGGCCAGCAGTCTTCATGCATTTTATTTTGGTCTTTACGTGCCCAGTATTTTCTCTGCCTCTTCTGGTTGGTTGTTCCTTCTGTATTTTGCTGCGTACACGCCCCACTACCAATTATTCAGGACTGAAGCTTTCCTGAAATTAGAAGGAAAACTCCCTGAGGCCCCTGCTTGCCTGATCAATTTCACATTCACAAACCACCAAATGAATGGAGGCTGGAGAATCATCCTGGCAGCGGCCATCACTGTAGGACTGAAATGCTGAGCTGAGCTCTGGCTTCAAACGTGTGCCTGTGTTGTCGGGGCTGTTAGATTGAAAATGTTTGACTTTGAAAAGAAGTTAGAGAGAATTTGATTGACAACTACTAACCCAGGCCTGGAACCCAATTCACCTCTGAAACGAGAAAGAGTCTCATCGCCTCCCTCTGCCCATCCTCACTCTGCTTTTCTCAAACTTATTTCCTCACATCATTCAAGGACCAGTCACTCACTTGACAGATCACACACTGAAAATCTGCGCCAGTTAGGTTGACCCAGTAGAAATGCACCCCCACCCTGCACTCCCACCCCCGCTCCTAGAAGGGCAGCTTCATCCCATTTCAAGCTGGCTCTGGAATCTATATGCCATTGCAAACACATATGGAACAGGCAGGAAGCAGATACAACTTCCCGATGAAGTGATTTTCAAATATTAGTTACTTTGAAATGTACTGTACACCAAGGAGACCTGATCATTTCATCCTGGACTTCTCTGCCCTCTTCAATGTCCCTTTCTTTGGCTCACTTATAGCAGGATTTTGTTTTTGTTTTCTTGACAAACAAGGTCACATGCATGGGAAAATTTCAAACTCCAGTGATACATCTTCACTGCTCATTCAGCAATCAACCTCTTATCGATTAGTTGAGCCATAATTCACATTACTTCCTTTGAAAAGAAAATTTCTGATAAATTAAAACAAAATGAGTCTGGCCTTCCATGTATTATCATCACTGGAGTTGTACCACTGGCTCGGGTGACACTCCATGTTTTTTCCATGGCCTGACCATCTTGAGAGTAAACTCCTTGATAATGTTCATCCCAGTATTTCCTCAGAAGCATACAACATGCAACATGACATTCAATGGAGAAAATGACCAGAGCTGAGTTACAAACTTCTCTTCTAGGTTTCCATGCCTCTCAACCCCTGACAAATCTCCCACACAAGGATCTATTTCTATTACTCTTCTTTGAGGGGTTTTCCCCCTAAGTCACCAACTTTCAAACAACTGTTAGAGTAACAACTATTTCTTGAATCTTCTATGTCAAATCCTGCCCCAAGTTTAATAAGCTGTAATGTTTCCAAGTTCAAGCTGGTGTGACCCTCTCTCTCTATGTAGGAAATATTTTGCCTTATTGTCCCAGAGTGGGGACAAATTTGTGCTTGTAGTAATTGATTTTTTTCATTGGGTAGGAGGCTGCTATGTATGTTTTGAAGTAGGAATGGAATAAATCTAGATGTTAAGGGTATAGATTATTAAGTCTGGGTATAGATTATTCAACTCCATTCACCTCATGCTCCAGCTAATTGTTCAATGCGGTCCTCATCAGAGCTGGCTCCATTTTATTCCTAACTTCCAATCACATTTCTAATTTTTTTAAGGGTTAAATTGGTGACAGGTCTTTAAAGGGCATATGCTGCCAGTGAAGGATGCTGCTGTACATGTAGTTAGCAAACTGGAGCCTAAGGTCTTGGGTTCCATGCCCAACATCACTGCTACCACCAGTAATTATCCCAATATTATAAGTAAGCTGACTGCTTAAGACCCTTCTGTGGTTCAATTAAAACAGAGTTGGCACCTACACCTTTCCTGTTACTATTCATTCACTATTTCTTTAGTTTAGCTGTATGGATGGCGATCGGCTGCTACCTGTGTGTTCTGGCTGGGAAATGAAACATCTGCTGTCCTGTAAAACAAGGCATAGCAAGATGCATCTCTCCAGAAAGTCACAGAAGATAGGGAAGGTGAAAACACACAAAATGAACAAGGTAAATTTCGAGGCAGAGAAGACAAATAATGTCTCCTGGAATAAATCAGGCATGAGACATGGAGGAGAACTGTGTGAATAAGAAGAGAAAAAAGAACCTGGTAGGATAGTACTCGATTGGTTTAGATGAAGGTAGTATATGTAGAAATACCTAGAAAGAGAACAAAAGACAATAATAGACCAATGAGTATTGAAATCAGGCTAAAATTTTGTATACTAACAGAAAACTATTTAAAAGAATTTTGCAAAACTTCTTTTAATATTTTAAGCAAGAAAACAATCTAGAAGTGTCAAGAATAATCAATATTCTGTTAGTCTCAAAAAACCTGTTGAAAAATCCCTGATGAAATCTATAGATTTTTGTTTTATATTTTTTGAGACAGGACCTCCCAAAGTAGCTCAGGGTATCCTGGTAATCATTAAGTAGAACAGGATTGCCTCAAACTCAAGTCAATCATCCTATCTCAGTGTCTGTAATAGGTGTGCATCACCATGCCCAGCTAACGTTTTGAACAAGGTAACCTAGTAGGAACAAAATTGAAGGAACACATGGAGATGTGGTATAATTGGAACTTCTAGAGGGAGAAAGAACTAAAACCAGGCTACCACACAAAGTAGCAAAAGAGGAAATGTAGAGACAAAGGGAGAGGGAAGAAGTTTGAATGTCCCTCATTTTTAAAAGCCCCTACAGAGGCTACATCAACCTCTTCCTGGATCAATCAAATGTATGAAACTGCCTTCAAGCGAAAGGGCACAGAATTAGGTATCTAATTGCTTCAGCCTGAAAGCTGGCCATCTTCTGGAGCAGAGGACTTCCACCTGGTCGCCATGGGAAGCTCTGATAAAGGTCAAAGACACTCCTGTGCCTTCATCTTACTGGTGGTGATCGCTCTTGGTTCTCAGCTCTTACAAAGCTGGTATTTTATATTCGTAATCATTCAAGACCTCGGTACACAAGTCTGTATTAGATCTTAGTCACTGTTACCAGTTCCTGGACTCAGGAAGCAGGAGACTATCTTTATTTGACTCAATCCATCTGGTTTTCCCAGTCCAGCAGGCTGATTATCATCCTGCTCTACCCAGCTGAAACAAGTAGCCCAGGCTAAATGAACAGAGTCATGACATGGAGTCATTTCTGTTGGGGTCTTATTGACTTCTCTGTGTTTTCTAATGTTTGAAGGTACTAATTACCTTTTTGATATTAAATCTACTTCTTATTTTTTTTCAAGACAGGGTTTCTCTGTGTAGCCCTGGCTGTCCTAAAACTCTCTCTGTAGACCAAGCTGACCTCAAGCTCACAGAGATCTGCTTGTCAAATCTTCTTTTCCTTGGTGTCTACTCTTCCCACAGCACTTGCAAAGAAAACTACATAAAACATATGTGCAAGTACACACACACACCTATCTATACGTACATACACATACACACACCTATTTATATGTAGGAGGGTCCGTCTTTATTTCTGTGCTTTGATTGGTTAAATAAAGACTACCTGGCTTATAGATAGGTCAGCCCTTAGGTGGGCGGAGTAGACAGAACGGAAGTTCTGGGAGGAGAAGAAAGGAAGTGGGCAAGTTGCCATGAGGCCCCCACCACAGAAGGAAGTACCGTAGACCCGTCCGGTAAGTCACCCACCTCGTGGTGACATACAGACTTTTATAATGGGTTAGTTTATGAGGTGAGGGCTAGCCGGGAAAAGGCTAGAGATAACGGGCAAGGCAGCATTTAAATGAATCCAGTTTGTCATGTGGTTATTTCAGGTGCAGGTGACCAGCAGCGGCTGGGGAACATACAACCCGCACACCTCTCCCTTAATTACAACGTTTATACCCATATATACATATAAGTATACACACATAAATACATATATAAATATAATATATATTCATACACACTGCTAATACACATGTATAAACACACACAACATAAATAATACACACATATTATATTTAATTTTTCTCTCCCAGTGTTGTCTGTAACATTTTTCTGTCTACTCGTTTTTCTGGTTTTTCTTTCTTTTTCTACTTTGTATCATCTTTGAGCCTCTTAATTCTGATTATTCTCTAAGGATGTTCCCCTGAGCTTTTTGTCTCTTACTGTTCATTTCTGCTTTGGGACATATATAAGTCACAGACATAGGTGAAACACGTTAGGAAGAAAGAGCCTAGAGAGCCTTTGGTAATCGTAAATGGTTGGCTATGAAAGTCACAGTTTGGCTGGAAATGTCTAACGAAGGCTGGGTAGATGGGTGAGTACAGGCACGGGGGAATATCTGGGTCATGGCAATATCATAGGAAGTATCCTGCAGGGTACATGTGACAAAGCTCACACTTCGCTTAAGAGAGGACATGTATGAAGAGTCAAGAGAGAGAGAGAGAGAGAGAGCAAACTTTGGCCACGGTATCTGTGACCGTGTATACTGACAGGAGCAAAGGCCATGATTAGTATCCAGGTAAGTTCAGGTTAAATGGAAATTACAACCACCATGGTTTTAGACTAACTGCCCATGAGCTAGCTTCAACCTGAAGATGAAGTCTCCTCTCCCAAGGCTTCATTTCCTGGAAGATGGAATAGAAATCCTCAAGAGATGGTAGCATTTGTAGTAAAGCTCTTGGTAAATTCAAGGTGGATAACTCACACAGATGCTCCAATCTGACTTGTTGATATAAAAAATAAGTTGCTTTCCTATCACTTCCTGCCAGTGTTAGCCAGAAAGGGAAGTGACTTGGACATGACTAGGCTGCTTCTGGGGGTTTGTTTCATTTCTTAACCTTTCTCCCACTGAAACACCATTATCTTCCACACACCCGTGAGAGCACTTTCTCTGCTTTATGCAACACGGTGTTGCCAGATCTAGAATAGGAAATAAAACCAATTAAGACTGTTAAAGCAAACTCTTATAATTGTCCCTTTTGGCTGCTATTGCGCTGGGGAAGACTTCCAAAAGACCTGTCTGCTGTCACTTCCTCCCTTCCAAAACACATTAGGCCTACCATGCAATCTAGTATTCGAAATGCTCTGTGGATCTCATGGAAATAAGAGTCAGGAGAAGATCCAGTTTTCAGAAAAATATAGTTTTTTCTCCACTGTCAAAATAGCTGTAGCTGTCAGGGGGGACAAGCAACATCTTTGCCATCAAAGGCCGACTGGTGCAGTCAGAGCAGGAGGAAGAGTTGGGAAGCTGTGGCTTGAATGGACATGTTGAAGTTCTAAATCAAGTCACTGGAGCTGGAGGGAGGTGGATGAATTGGGTTAAAACTGAAGATGGAGTGGAATATATCGACAGAATCATGGGACCATGATAAATTAATTGGCAAGCTGAAGAGCTTGAGAGGACAGCAGCAGGGAGGGCTTAGGTGTGAGAGAAAGCAGCGTCACAGCAGGCCACTTCTACTTGGAAGATGTCCCTTGAGTTTAAATATGAGTATTAGTAGCTTCAGGTACCTGTTAGAGGGGAACTTACGTTAACCCTCTCCATCCCATAGCCTTCCATATACTCTTGTGAGAAGGTTATCTCTGAGGCAAGGAGAGTGGAGCTAGGGTAAACTTAAGATAGTGTCTCTTTTACGCTCTTACTTCTGCTATCTGGAAGGGGAAAATAGAGAATACAGGAGAAATCTCCCTGCTAAGAGAGATGCTGGAAGTGGAACAATTAGGACAACGAAGGAAAGGAAGTGCTGTGACTGGAGATTGCTTTGTAGGGATGAGGAAGGGGCTGGGGAATTTCAAATAGCATAGCTTCATTTCCTGGAAGATGGAATAGAAATCCTCAAGAGATGGTAGCATTTGTAGTGAAGCTCTTGGTAAATTCAAGGTGGATAACTCATATCAAGTGAGAGATTATTCAGGGTGCTCTGAAGACTTAACCTGAGTTTTTCAAATGGAGTCCATAGCGGGCAGTTCTCTTAAGGTCATAAAACCTGTACTCTGCTGTTTGGAATAATGCAGAATCTCTGATCCTGGCTGCAAAAGGCTGTCCATTTCTCTGAAAATTCCTGTACAATTTCGCCAGAATTTATTTCACAGTAATAATTGTTCCACTTTTCTCTTCTTCTCCCATCAAACCCTTGCTTTGGATCTACCGGTTACAGAGCACCAAAGCTATGCACTCAGCTTGGATCTTCCACCACCTTCTGGTAGCTATGTTATCTTTAGAGGTTTCTGAATTAAAAGCCTCAGTCTTGGAGCCGATCCTTATCTGATAAAGACTACACATCCTTCACCAGTAACAATCCATGAGCTTCTTCATCGTCCAATTAACGCTAGTGAGCAGCTTGCCCTGAGGACAGAAAGCCAATAGGCTCTTTCCAATAACTGACTCAGCATGCTCCATTTGGGATGTGATGAGATGGGCTGCTGGGCTCTGCTATATCACACCGTAGTTATAGACACAAAACCCAGGGTAGCACCAAATGATGGCAAATTTTGTGTGACAGCCTAGGGAGGCACACACCACATAATTTATAATTATTGACTGTTCTTGTGGATTGTGTCTGCTTGATCCCAGTAGGTTAGAGTCTGAATGACATACACACATATACACTTACATGTACATGCGTACAGGTGAGTCTCTTAATCTCAGGGTTGTGGGTTAAAGGAAACCAGTCCAGTGGAACCAGGTGTGAAAGAGAAAATTTCCAGCTACACACTTGTGTACATATAGTATATAAACACACAAAGTAAAGAACTTGGATCTCAGAAAAATTGTTAGTTTATGTACAAGAAGTATTCGTAGAGGTGAGGATAACCTTTGGCTGTCGCTATAAGGGTGGGTTATCTATTCAATTACTTGTCACAAGTATAAAGGGATGGCTGCAGATGACTGTGTAAACAGAATCCTGTGCTTTAGATTCTGATTTGGTTGTTTGACATTTGAGTGTACTAGAAGAACACATAGCATGCTCTTACCCACAGTTACGCAAGCTCTGGGAAGTAAACAGGAAAGGTTTTGTAAACAGGGGAAATCAAAAGGTGACTTCAGCTGATGTAAGATTATCCAGCCTCGGCTTCTCACTTGTGTGAATAAATGTGCTCCGTTGGAAATGGCAAGATTGTGTAGTGACAGGAAGCTCCATCCCCACACCCTCCACAGGAATAAGTAGATATGTGATATGGCATGCATTATCTGCAAAGTCCTGATCAGTAAATTGAAAGCATCTCCCAGGCTTTGCATAAGGACTCTAGAGTCTGTCTTTGCGCCCTTTCTGTTAAAATATGAACATTGTTTGGCTGTGCACTGAGCGATAACATAGTGACCTTTCAGTCTTTATTTTCTATAAAACAAATTTATTAACATTGGAACACCTAAAAATCTTGTCCAAGTGTTGAAGTTGGCTTCTCAGTGCAAGCATAATTAGCGTCCATGCAACTAGGCAGTGGATACGCTCTCCTTCGGCAGTTATAGTTTAGACTGAAGTTGGAGGCCATGTTTTTTGATACAGAGCAGTTAATTTGGAGAAACATGCTCCAACAGAGTTGAACTTGGCCATCTTACAGAATTCTTGGCAAGTTAGAGACACTACTCTTGGGCTGGAGTACAGCAAGGTATTTTGCTCTGTGATAGTCTTTCTCCTTTTGGGCATGGGGCCTTCTTCACAGATGAAGGGTTCAACAGCATTATTTCAGATCACGCCCATACAAAGCCCTCCAATTTTCTACTCTATATCCTTGAAGTTCATACAATTTCACCAAAATAGCCTACTAGAGTTAGCTACTCATAGCCCCTAATGTAACCTTTCAACAACCAAATTATACAAGAATTATTGTTCTTCTCTATATTGAATGACTGTTACGACAGCATCTTACTTAGAAAAAAATGCCATATCCATGTTAGAAATATTGAGGAACAAAGGTATCATTAGGTATTATATTCTTAGTCATAGTTATGCATAGATGTGAGAGGAAGAAAAATAAAATACAGGAAAGTAGGAGCTCCCAGAGAGCCTGGAGTTCAGCTTCATTTCCAGTTGTCTCCTATTCTCATTTCTATTTATTCATTTGGACAAACTAAACAGTTTTAGAGTTATTGCTTTCCCAGTTGCCTGTACTTTATAACGACTTTGTAAAGATAGGGGAGGGACATTATTAAGTTTGTGGAACATACTAGACTTCTTTTTAAAAAAAAAATGAGAGGAACATCTTTTTAGTGCCAAAAGGGGGAGTATAAAAGCTCACAGAGTCATATGCTGCAGTAAAATTGAAAAAAAAAATTTAAATTTTATTTTTCAAGTGATGCAGATGGAAAACTCTCCTGGTTGATGATTGAGTTATAATGCAGCGAATTCACTTTGGTGGTGGAAAGTGGTTTTCATTGTTAGAGGAGGCAAATGAATTAGTGATAAGCGTTTTCAGCTGGGAGCCTGTGGCCGTCCTTCTCCCAAGGGAAGGAATGACTAGAAAGGACACATTTACTATCTGTCACAGCATCAAGGAAAGTGACTTGCATTCACCACTGACTATGTGGCTAGTTCTGGCAGTGTGAGCTTCTAAACCGGAGTTTGTTTCCTAAGAGAATTCTTAATGCTGTTCTTCTCTGTGCTTTTCACTGCTGGCCACCAAACAACAGCTAAGACATAATCAACTTCAGAATTAGTAAGAAAACTTAACGGAGAAGCATACCTTTATCTGTCCTTCATTCCTACCTCTCTCCTCCCCTACTCTCCTCTCTTCCCCTTCTTTCTTCCCTATTTTGCCCCAAGCAGAGGTGCTGAAGTTGTATGGAGTTTTTAGTTAACCTGTCAATGAAAACTACACTTAAAGTATTCCCAGGAGATATAATGACTAGAGGGTGTGAACAAGGATGGTTAGAGAGCTGGTGATTGGTCCCCACGCCATATTGTAGGTCACAATCATGGTGACATAGTATTTTCAATATCAGCAAATATCAATTTATGCTTAGGAGCAAAAGCCTCACAGGAAGCCAGCTGATTCAATATATAATGATTAAGTTACTTAAAATTCTACTACAGGTTAGAGGTTATCCTGTTTTTAGTGGCTCCTGAATAATGAATTGATCTCTTTTAACTGAGCCCCAGAATTTTCAAGCCAGCCCCCTTTTTTTACTGCACCTCTTTCTTCCCTGCTCAACCCAAAACAAGTTAAATGGAAGTCCTTAAGGATTCAAGTGCTTCTACCAAACTCTGTTAATTACTTTTCTCATTCTTTGACCAAATACTTAACAAGAGAAGAATGTAATGGAAGGAGATATGGCCTTGCGTATAGTTTGAGGGGATACAGTGTGTAATTAACCATTACAACTCCACCCATTGTCAAGTTGATGCTCAAATGCAGTGCTTTTAACCTTATCATCCCACCCCTGGTCCTCCAGGGCTTATGACAACCCAATAATACAAAACGCATTAAAGTCATCTCTAATAGTTTCCCAAACCTCAGCAGTTCCAACATTGTTCAAAACTCCAAAAGTCCAAGACTCTTCTGAGACGCATGATAGAGTCTAAACTTTTGACCCTGGGTAAACAAACAAACAAACAAAAACACATACTTCCATTATTCAAAGCCACCTAGTTACTGGCATAGCCAGACCAAGAAGAACACTTAGCTGGCTGTTGCTGGAATGGAAAGGAGAGAGGATGCAGTCCTGAGTTATGTCAGTGGTGCTGGAGAGAGGGCATAGAGCAGGGATAGAGCAAAGATGGAGTTAAAAACATTGATAAAAACCAAGGGAATAAATATTCCCATTCCTAAAAGGAATAGGGCACAACAAGAAATGATCCTACAGCATCATGCTTGATAGCCAGGTCTCTTTTTGATATTACCTGGGCTTCTCCAGCTTCCTAAGTGCTTGGCCAGCCTATTCCTCCAGTTTGATCCATTGCAGGGCACACAGACTCTCTTGTGGGATGACAGCATTGCATGTCTGCAGCTTTCCTTATAGGACATTCTCTGACCCTGACATCTGCAATATCCCAGGGTCTCCATTGCAGCTTAGGCTTCATTTTCACAACTTCACAGAATGGCATCCTGGGACTTCTTTCCAGTGACTCTCTTACTGCCACCCATAGTCTGATCATGTTGGTTTTCCAAAGCCATGGTATAAACTACCTCGTAGACATTTTACATGTCTACAACATGTGGGTGATAAGTTCTCTTTGCTGGTTTGAGATCTGTCTCAAGGTAGTGGTTTCTGTGCACCTTGGCAACTAAACCTCTTTGGTTGTTTTTTGGCATGATTCTCCATTCAGAATCTCTCCTTTTGTATGAACTTTCATCTTCACAAGATGGGGCCACGGAAAGGTGGGAACTCCCCCAGGGCATCGATCCTAGTCTCCATGTGAGAGCAGTATGCCAATGTCCCCAGAGCAAGATACTGTCCTACTGCTCTGCACTGACTCTATCTCTGATGATGCTAATCTCCTTAAGCATTACAACTGTTATCTCTACACCCACATGTCTGCAATTTTCAACTTGTTTCCATTCCCTTCTTCAACAAAGCACACTTTCCTTATCTTTCTGCTCTTTCACTAAGAGAAGGGAACACTAACCATGGCAAAGTCTGAATGTTCTGCTGGTTTGAAATGGCCTCTAACAAACAACTTCATAATTTTATTTTGAATTCAGCCTTACTCAGAATTTCAAAACATGCAAAGAAACCAGATTCTTTACCAGAAAGTAACATGAATAACCTCTAGCCCACTTTTCTTCTTTTTTTCCTTTTTTTATTGTTAAAAGAAAAATTTACATGTACTCCCCTTTTCCCAGGCTCTCCCACTCCCCCACTACCCCACCGCCCTCCCCCTGCTTCCTTAAGATGGGGCAGGGTACCCTGCCCTGTGGAAAGCCCAAGGCCCTCCCCCCTCCATCTCGGTCTAAGAAGGTGTGCATCCATATAGAATAGGTTCCTAAAGAGCCAATACATGCAGAAGAGATAGATAGGTTCCTGTGTCATTATCATTGGCTTCTCAGTCAGTCCCCATTGGCAGCCACATTCAGTGAGTCCGGTTTGGTTATATGCTCATTCAGTCCTGGTCCAGCTGGATTTGATGAGCTCCCAATAGATCAAGCACACTGTCTCAGTTGGTGGACCAGTCCCTCACGGTCCTGACTTCCTTGCTCCTCTTCTCCCTCCTTCGGCTCTTCCACTGGACCTTGGTAGCTCAATCCCTTGCTCTGATGTGAATGTGGGTCTCTGGCTCTATCTCCATCCAAATGCAAATGGATGGAAATAGAAAACTCTATCCTTAGTGAGATATCCCAAACCCGAAAAGATGAGTATGGTATGCACTCACTCATTAGTGGACCCTAGCCATTAACAAAAGACATTAAGCTTATAGCTCACAAGCCTAGAAAAACCAAATAGCATGGTGAACCCAAAGAAAAACATATATATAGATCCTCCTGGAAGTCAGAAGCAAACAAGTTAGCCAGGCAAAAGTTGGAAGCACGGGTGTAGGGATGGGGGTGGAGGTAGGGGTTGGGGGTGGGAGTAGGTAAAAGGGAGTGGGTAGAAGAGAAAAGGAAGAACTGGGGAGAGCCTGGGGATGGTGGAGGGTGGAGAGGGAGGAAGGGTGGATATTGGAGAAGGGAAAAAGATACCTACATTAAGGAAGTCATTTTAAGATTGGCAAGAGACTTGTCTCTAGAGGGGATCCCAGGTGTTCCCAGGGATGTCCCCAGCTAGGTACTTGGGCAGCAGAGAAGACAAATGCAAATGGATGGAAATAGAAAACTCTATTCTTTCAGGTTTGGGATATCTCATCCATTTGCCTGAACTGACCTTGTCCCATAGTTACATTGTTGAATATCTTGATCGTCACCATAGAAATTTCGCATGATGGATGGAGATAGTGCCAGAGACCCACTTTTCAATAGAATTCTTATTATACTCTAAAACCCCTTAACACAATCTTTACTGCCCAAGTTGCTACTGGTACTTTTGGCCTTCTACACTCACACCAGAATGGCCCATTAAGCTTGATCATCTGATTGGGTCATACGGAGCACATCAGTATGTGAGCGCATCAGATCCCATGGGTTCAGAGGGAATGGGGACTGGTGAATTTGTGACCAGCAGTGCTTTCTCCATCTTTCTATTCAAGTAAGATCATCCATAGAAGATGTACAGCACCCAGAACAAAGCAGCACTTGATCTCAATTGCAGGTCATGCTTATAGCTTTGGGCATGCACAGAAGCCCCAATCGACAGATGAGAAACCTGTGCTGATATGAATCCAGGAAAACCTAATGTGTTATATATGAGTGAACTTCATGGCAAATGGACCTACCTATGACAAATTCTGTTGCTGAAATCCTGTGTCTATTTATCTACAAGCTGCTTCTTCTTTTACTGGGCAAGTTCCAAAGATGAGGTCTGGGAGCATATGGGTAGTGTGCCCAGTTTGCTGAACCCACAAAGTGGTTAGTTCTTGGTGACTATGATGGTCCTTCAGGGTGACAATTTTGATCAAAGTTCATGAACACTTACCTTTCTAAGTTCAACAATGGAAGCCTAGAAGGATCACGAAGTCAGTGCCATGCAGTTACTGGTGATGTGGTTTCATTTCAAATGCAAAGGCTCCAATACAATACTTCTTCCTTGTCCAAAGCATGTTCCACAATGCCCATAAACCCTCACTACTGAAGTGTTATTTTCCCATATAGAAACATAGCTGTGATAAGATTTTACTCATAAACTAGACAAGATAAGAGCCGAGCATCAATGGTATAATTGTCCACCTCAGACACAATCATCTTTTACTTAAGTGGAGAACTGTTGCTTTATCACTTCAAAAAGAAATGCTTTGCACCCAGCGTCACTCCTCTGGCATTTTGGGTTCATAATTATGCCAAGTAAGGGGTCTTTCAGCAATAGCCCTGTACTGTGACAATGGATCTGATCGCCAAGTCGATAGGAAGAATTGCTTAGCAAGAGTATGTAGCTGTAGATATCCGACAAAGTGATGACTCACATCCCCAGTGAAATTCCATCACGCTACACAAGATAGTGCATAGTTTAAAATGTATGAGTTGCTTGTTTCCGGACATTTTCATTCAATATTTTGATGTATTTTACCCTAAGTAACCCCAAATCACAGAAAGCATGGGTTAGAAGTGACTACCCCAAGAAACCACCCCAGTGTGTCTGAGTCTGAAATGTCCTTCACAAGGGCTCATTCAATGTATGCATTTAAAAGGTTGGTGCCCAGCTGCAGCACTACTTTGAAGGTTTGTGGCTGAGATCAGAGCAGAGGTCTTCCTGAGAGTAGGTCTTGGATGTTTGACCTACTTCTGGTGCTGCCTGAGCTCTCTGGTTTCGGATTTATCAAGATTGGACCAAGTCAGGGTACAAGCTTCCACTGCCATGGATGGAGCCATCCCAGCCACCACGCCACCATCCACAGGATGGACTTCTAGCCCCTGAAACTGAGAACCAAATACATCCTCCTTTAAATTGCTTCAGCCGGGCATTCTGTGCCGGTGGCAAAAGTGAACAGAATACCATCTGGGTACCAAATCAGCCAGGGTGACATGCACAGAGCTATGTTTAAGCTTGGATTGGAAATGAACATTTCAAAGAAAACCAGTAATCTGATAATTACCATTCGTGAACTGTGCCTCCAAAAGGCACGTGCTTAGACTGTGCTCACTTTGCATGCAGCAAAGAGCGTTTCTGAAGCTGTGACTGTCTTCCCTGCTCTGGTGTGTAACAAGGCCAGCCTTCCCAACAACAGGAAGACTGTGTGGAGTTTCCTCCTTACAGCTGGCCTTTTACAGAAGCTAGAAATGATTGAGCCTGAAGAGACACCTGCTGGAGAACGGAAGCATGGCTTCCTCTTGGCAGTATACACTCTTTCTCCTGTTCCATTAGCTCAGCCACACAGTAATGAAATGTCAAGAAATCTTTATGTTTCTATCTTAGCTCTCTAGAAATGGGACGTCATCACGTGAGAGTAAAGTTTCTGTGCCGATTTAGCCTTCTTACAACTATAGCTCATACTCTGAGTGTAGTTATTTCTTAGATTTAGTTTTTCACTTCTTCATTTCTTTGTAACTATGCCAGTAAAGTAGAGGTATTGGTTCCTATGTGCAGCTCTTATACTTTGCAATCAGAACATAACATCATCAATATCAGGGATGAAGGATGAAATTGGATGGGACCAGTACCACACAGGAACTATAAGTAACTAGTAGAGAGAGAATATGTGGAGACTAATATAGTGTCATGAATGGATGATTACAGGTGAAGTGTTGATGAAGATTATGTAAAGAGAGAGAAGTAGTTCAGTAGAATGCAATGTGTGCATTTTCTTTTGAAAAGGTTACTGTCTGGGGCAGTTATAAGAAGCTATGTAGAAAATGTGAGTGGAAAAGCATGAGGAATAAACCCACAGAGAGTTAAGATAATGCTGAGATTTGCTCTCAGGGGAGCTGCTTCAATGTATTCTACATGGTCAGCTCTGCCACCATCCTCACTTCATGGACACTGAACTGATCCATCTGTCTCTACTAGTAATGAACCATTTAGGCTGTGGGGCGGGGTGATGGCAGATGAATGACTTGAAGTCTTCTATTATAACTGGCTAGGAACTATTATTTCTCATTCACCATTTCTTTGAGACAAGGTCTTACTGGGTAGTCCTGGCTTCTGAAATTCACAGAGATCTATATGTCTCTGCCTCCCCAGTGCTGTGATTAAAGGTATGTGCCACCATACCCAGCTATAAACTTATGGCAAAAAAATTAACTATTTTGTAGAAAATAAGACCCTATAGTCAGGGGTCACATAGCTAAAGTCCATAATCATTATTGATGCTAACATATCTTTAGACACAAAAAGTCTCAGCTTTTTGAAAGTGTTTATACCTGGGATATATATACAGTATACAAATAAATAATAAATTCCTGTAGGAATTACATCAAGTGCTGTCTAAATGACCCAGCAAGATGTCCTGACCACAGAAGACATTGATTATACCAGCTTCCCGTATGGCATTGGGAAAACAAGAGGCAATCTTCACTCTATTCATTATTCATTGAGGATTTAGAGCCTATTAATGGCGAATGACACAAGGATTTGTGTGCCAATGCTGAATGATTGACAACATCCTCCTGGAGAATTAGGATGAGAAGGATTTGGAGAAAGGGCTCAGTATGGAGTAATGGGGTGGATTATTGCTGTCTGTTGTGAGAAAAGCTAGGATTCAGGAAGAAGTGCTATGTATTTACTATCTCTATACCACTAAGCAAATAATAAAAATAACACACATATTTAATCTTGGAGGATTACGTGGCCTGGAGGGTGATCTATGCCAATAAACTAAGCATGACAAAAGCCACCCTACCCTTTGGTACCCAAATGATCTAGGCAGGTGTCTCTTAGAATACTTATTGTACAAAAAAATGATTCTTAAGCTGTGACAAACAGACATGTAGAGAGGAGAGGGAAATAAAACGCAGACATTCCTCCAAGACAGAACACATCAACAAAGGTAGAGTCCTAAAATCCACAGCAGAGCATCAATGGCACAGGAGCTTGTGAATTTGGAAAAGAATGGTTGTAGGGAGTGGTTGAGATGAAGTTACTGAGGTAAGCGGGTTCATCTGTCACAGGTAGGTCTGTCAAGACACTATATTGACTCAACTTGCAAGGGATGAGGGCAATGTAGTTTGTGACTCCCAGAAATCCCCATTCACGTGTGTTTGAAACTTTCCGCAACAACTTTTACTTTCATAACCAATGAGGTATCATTAACTCCTATGGACAGCTTTGCTTTTTCTGCCATTATCTATGCTACCTCAAAACTGGAATAGAAGCTAACGGTGAAATAAGATGGTGTCTTGATAACTCATTGTTTTGATCGATGGAATCATTATAGCAACTCCAGTGAAGGCAAATCCCATAATAAACTTCTGAAAGATAGCTTTGGTTCATTTGATTCCCATGGCTTCCTATATCCTTTCTTCTCTAATAATCATTTTCCAATGCCCTTAGAGAATGTCTACAAAATTCGACTGAGATAATTAGCCACCCCTTTCTCTGTGTATCTAAAGAAATTTGTTTGTATCTTTGCCATAGTCTTAATTCTATTCATCCAGAAATTTCTCAGTGTTTTTGTTATCCAGTAAATGGAAGGTGTCAGCTTTGTGCTGTAAACGTCAGAGTGACAAGTATCCAGAATTGTTTATCCCTGCACCATTCATAGTATTGAGCTATGTGCACTGTTCCTGGCAGATGCTCTGCAAATGTGCTCCTGTGTGAATTGAATCATGATGATGACTTGACGTTGGAATTTTAATAATCACTTTATAATGGACTTGGTAACCTGTCAAGTTTCCACTGAAATCCATAGAGCTGTATTTGTAAATCATTTTTATCAAATCTCACCAAATCATTTTTATTCTAAAAATAGTCATTAGACAAGAGCCTATGATGAGCTTAGTTAGTAGACTCGTGAGGTTTATAAAGAACAAGAGGCCATGACACTATGATTATGATTATAGTCACCATGCAGAATATTAAACCAAACTAATATCAGTAGATGCATTGTGACTGCCAATTCGTGGGGTAAATATTTCTTTAGTTTGTAACAAATTCAATGCCTTCTGGATGGTAATAAAATAATGTGTCTCATTTGAACCACAGAAGCCACTGAATGATGCAGGAGTGTGTTCTGGTTCTAGTGGAGTTTATAGATGATTGGTAAGTTTAGCAATAAGAAAATTCGCTATGTGATTTGTCTTTATTAGATTTCTAAACTTCAGCAAGTTTAAGAAGAGTCATAAGAAGTGTAAACTATGATGAGTGTTAAGGATAAAGAAGAAATGATATTGTAGAAATGAAAGGTGACAATAACATCTGTAATTCTGAGCAAAGACTAGTTGGAAAACTGTGGCCTAATGCCAACAACCATCTGTAGTTCTGATAAGGTGCTACAGGTTCTGTCACTCAGCTCATGCAGAACAACCCCAGAGCAAACACGGAGCTTTGATTCATGTGGATGGACTGACTGTACGTAGTAAGAAGTACTTTGGAGTGCTTTCTAGATAATTGAATTCAGAGAATGCCACATTTTATTTCAAAAGGGCTAAATAAATAGATAGATAAATAATATAGCATTTTAAACACCAATACTCACATTAGCAAAACATCTTGGATCACACACATGCCCATTCCTGAGTTACCCAGGGAAAAGATAGGTGACAGGAGGTACAAAATTTCTACTGTTATTTCGCTTCTGTTCTCTACAACAGAGTCCCACACGGAAGCAACGAGGGCAAAACTCTTCCTTTCACTATGCTTCGACAATGCTAGCACTGGACTTCCTGGATGGCTGGCCCACCCAAGACAGGGAGGTAGGGAGCGTGAGACAGATGCTCACTGCTCGCTGCCAAGGAAACACACTTTATACTCAGCCCTGTCGCAGGCTCTCGGGAACTGTTTATGAAGGACTCCGCTGTTGCCTCTTCGGGCTGCACATGCATGCAGTACTTCTTTTTCCAGTTTCCTACACTTTGAAATGTTTTATGTCCTCCAAGTCACCAAACTGAGTTTATTATTTCAGGGGGTTTCTAGTCAGGTTTTCCCATTCATTTTTTCCAATCTCTCCCTGTTTGCTAACTTACAAACAGAGGTTAGGCAGGAACATGAAAAGCAATACATCTTATTGGAACTCAACTCTTCTTCACCCCTGGCTTTCGTGAACTTTTACCAAGTGCTAGGATTGTGCTTCCCGTGGTGTTTTCTCCCAGAACCTCTAGGCACAAATAGTCATAATTATATTCATGATCAGAGTGCACAGAGTTTGAAATGCCATCCAAAGGAAACTCAGGTCAGAGTTCCAACTTAACTGAATACTTTAATTTGAGAGATTATAATTTATTATAATATTTCACCCTTCCCTTTCTTTCCTGTAAATCTTCCCATATTCTCCTTCCCCACTCTCCTTCAAATCCATGGACTCATGTTTTGCTAACTATTATTGAATGCATATACGCTTTGTGTATGCATATATATTCCCAACAACCTGTTTGGTATGAATAATGCTACCTGTACTTATGGTTTCAGGGCTGACGTTTTGGCACTAGACAATCAATTGGTGTGCTCTTCCCTGGGGAAGACCTCTCCTCCCACTCTTAGCTTAGTTCAGATGCCTATGGTTCTTTGTGTAGGGTCGAGGCCTCCTGGGTTTCCCCATCCTTTTTGACATATCCATTGGTGTCAACCTTGTTCACTCGTGTTGGTGGAGCTTACCAAGTATTAGCACACACAATCTCACAGAAAACCTCTTGATTCTCTAGGTTTACAATCTTTCTGCCCCATCTTCTGCAATGCTCCCTGAGTCTTAGGTGCAGAAAGCATTTTCTAAAAGCCTCTGGTTTTTTTTTTTTTGTGCACCCAGAAGTCCTTTCTATTTCAAATTCTATCACAATTATTCCTTGTTCTATCACTCTTTGTAGTTATAAAATTTTGCCGGGGAAAATCACTCCTTTGGGGAAGCATATATGTCCTGAATCATTTATATTATGATTACTCTACACTCAAATAAAGATCATGGAAGTATATTTCTCTAAAGTTGCATAGGTAATGAATGGCGTATTTTGACTACATTCCCTGGTGACAATTTTTAATTTTATGTTTAAAGGTAAGTAATTATTAAATTAATAAAATCGGTTAAAAGCTAGAACACGCTGATGGGGAGTGAGATAAGAAAATTATTAAAGTACCTTTCAAAACTATCATTTTAGGGCAAAGGATGACAAAGGGTAGACATTTGTTAGAGTGACAAATTGACAACCAGTTGATGGTCTGTCACCTTAAGCAATTGTCTTTCTGGGATATTGTGAGAAAGTTAGAAAAGCACATAAGCATTATGTGCCAGTGACTCTGTAACGTTCCCTGTGCTCAAAAACAAAATCAATCAGTGATCCACCTGTGGGTGATCATTTGTTTTCTTGCTTCAAGGACAAAGAGAAGAGTACATCTTTGGGGAAATGTTCTCATTATGGATGATTGACAAAATTTTCCTGGTGAATTAATAGGTTCAAATGTAAACAACTTCTTATTAAGGGTGGGAATGAATGTCAATGAGAACCCACTCCCTGTCTGTTTAACCACAATGACATTGAATCTGAGGGGGTGGGAGTGATGTGGAAGGAGTTGGAGGGTGCAGAGGGAGGGTAAAAATTATGTAAATCTAGTAGTCATGTATGAATTCTCAAAAACTAAAATAGTTTGAACTGAGGACTAAATCCAATTCATGTGATGCTCCTCATATATTTTGTATCTATATATGTTCCTCTGCTGACTGGAATATAAGAGTAAGTTAAAGTCCTTATAGGACAGAGACTTGGGGAAGGCAGGTGAAGGAATACTTTCCAAATGGCTACTATCTATATATAGACATTGTGCAGTTACAAATACTTTAAATATTTTGTTTTTATTAAAATATCAATAAAAATTGTCATACTATATATTATAATACTGACAATGTCATTGCAATTTAAGACTCCCTGACTTTGTTTTAAATTTCAATAAGGATATTCTCATATATACAGGTAAAATATCTTTTTGGAGAGATCAGAAAACGATCCTATCAAGCTAAACTAGTATTATTCTGACTCAATATCTAAAAAAATGCTTTAGATGAAAAATTGGCTATGGTTACTTATTTCATTCTGTTCTCCAATCCCATGAAAATTTTTCATATGCACTGATCTTTGAGAATTTAGCAGAGTTTCTTGATTTTCTTCCCTTCATTTGGGCTTTAAATCTCCCTTAGTGAATTGCACAATGCAGCTGATTAGCTGGTATTTAGTGATTCTTAAAAAGTTTTGACTCTAAAGATGGCAATTGCTAGCATAGTACAGCCGTGAGTTTAACAGAAGAAAAATAAAGTCAAAACACTTTACTTTGGCTTTTTCTAGAATGCTATTTTTTTCCCAATTTGGCAAGGTTTTTCAAATTCTTTGTTTCAAGCTGATCTCATAATTAAAAGGATGATTTTTAAAACTCTCCAAAAGGATTTTGCATATTAAAATTCATTGAGATGAAATGTTCAATAAGCACCAGATATTTTATTGTAACCATCTATGAAAAAGCAAAACAGGAAGGCAATTAGATGATTCTTTCACATCCATTGTCCATGAGTGTTTATTAAAATTTTGTTGTATTGCTGAGAACTTTAATGAGTACTTCTATGGCTATTAACTCAGTTTCTCTTCAGAGATTGGGAGAAAAGGAGGAAAGGATGAATTAGAAAAGAAGAAAATTCCACATATTCATTTATGTTTACTGTTAGTTCAGTGTGTTGAACTCATGACCCTATCCATAATAGGCAAGTATCCAATATCCATACTGAGCTATATCCCTACTTTAAAACCTCACTTTTTACTCTGTCCTCAGAAATGCAGTCATTGCGTTCAAGTGAAGAAAACAACATGATCATGGCTAGGGCAGCTAATGTATCCATAAACAAAATTAGTCATTTGTCATGAAGCAAGAAATTATTTATCTCAGAAGTAAAGTCTAAATCTAATCTTAGAGGCATTATTAAAAATCAAACAACGAGAGAATTGTTCCTGTAAGTCACTGGTCATTAGGAAAATCCAGCAACATACCCAGGACCATGCTGTTGTCATGGAGACACAGCCAAAGTGTGCTGCTTCTTAAGAGAATAGAAGTCTCTCAGCTTAACCAGGCTGCCAAAATGCCAATACCCACCTGTCTGTAGCCAACTCCAGGGAGGAAAAAGACAAGTGAATTCTTACTATGATTTTCAGGACAGTCAGGAGAATGTAACATGAGGGTCCTGCTCGTTGGGGTTTCTGTCCTGCCCAGTACCCGACAGCTGGCGAGCCCCAAAGAAAGTCACACAGAGAGTCTATATTAGGTTATACACTGATTGGCCCATTAGCTCAGTCTTCCTACTAGCTCCCGTAACTTATATTAACCCATTGTTCCCATCCATGCAAGCCACATGACCGGTACCTTTTCTCAGCGAGCAGCTTACATCCTGCTTCGTAGATGGACTGCGCAGGAATGCCAGAAAGCTTCCTGCTTCCCAATTTCTCCTGTTCTCCTTGCACCACACCTACTTCCTGTCTGGTTTTCCGCCTATACTTCCTGCCTGGCCAATCAGCGTTTATTTAAAACATGATTGACATAATTGTTCCGCACCAGGAGAACCCCTGTCTCAAAAACCCAAAAGAGAAAAAAAGATACTATGAAATATATAGTGAATTAACTGTACACAGAACACAGAAATACAGCTTTCACTTCAAAGGAAATAAGAGACAGTTGATTCTGGAGCCAAATGGCCTAGGGACATGGATATAAAATATCATATCCAACATAGTAACAATTATATGAAGTTTTTAAAATAATGGAACAAAGAAAATCATAAATCAAGGTATCCCCCCCGCAAAATACATTGATAGAAACATCAGGTATGTAGAATGTGTCAAAGCAGAGAAATTGCAATAAGTTTCAAATTTGATCTGGTTATATCCTAAGGCTTTGGATTGGTGGTAGGTAGAAGTCTGTATGTATATTTCAAAGGTATTTCATTATACAGTCACCTAGATAAATAGACCTAGATATTAGTAGCTTTCCCAGTGTCCTCCAATGGTAACTTCACAGATTCTGCTGCTGGCCAAGCATCACATTCTGGTTTTGTGGGTATCAAATGTTTTATTTCCCAGTGTGTTGGAAGGCTCATTTTTAGAATCTGATGAGCATAGAAGGCCAGAAGTCCTCAGGGCAGCTCCTTATTTCATAAATAATAAAAAAGAAATTCCTTTAATTCTTAGACTTTATCAGCCATCATGATCTCAGTCTGAGGTTTTGTGGGGGTTTTTCCGTAATATATCTGACATAACATTTATCTGAGACATATAAATATACTAAGATAACTATACCAAATATTAAAATAATCAAGAGCTAATTATGTCTTAAAGAACTTCAGATAGCAGATGAGGAAAAACCCATTGTAACCTACCCCAAATCATATTCTTTAACTGTAACGGGTTCACCATATGTTTCCCCCTTCTTCTGTAACTACTTATATTTTATGGACTAATTTATTTCATGTTTGAAGTGTTGTAAATAATTTGTTACGTTTTATTTTCCTTTTGATTAATATAATTTTATTATAGTAACCCATATATGTCAGCTAGTTTTAATTTTAGGAAAGATTTATATTTAATATTTAAAATTTTGAAAACTGTTATCCATGAATAACAATTTGCCATATTGCTTTGGTATTATATAAAATTGGGCCAGTGAATGGAAAGTCGCATTACCGAAAAAATTCAGAAACACATTAATTATAAAACATCGGATCCCTTTTTAAAAAAAGTGTCTTCTTTTAGGTGCGAAACATTAGCAACAGGGAAGAGACAAGAGGCCAGATTTGTTGATAAATCAGAGTTTCATGTCTTTTGTGCACATTACCAAAGCTTTTTAAAATTTTATTTTTATAAACAAAAAAGAAAGTGGAGCTCCAATTGAAATCACTTTGGAGCATTTTGAATTTACCTTTCATTATCTAAATGTGAATATTGCTTAATTTTTAAATCTTAAATTTTCAATTTTTTTTAATTTTTCAATTTTTGAACTTAAACGTACTCTGTCCATTTACCATTGGGCTCTTAAAGTACAAACTATTGTGAATATTGTTGTCACTAGAGATTTATATATTTTTGCATAATTTATATATAAAAAGTCAAGCCAAATCTTTGGGTATCTTTAATAATAGACAATGGAGTCAAATTATGTTAAGGTAGTCAAGAGTCTGAGTATGCCATAATACTCCTCATCATTTAATTGATTGCATCATTAAAATATGTTTTAATATAAAAGGAACATAACAATCCAATTTGTTGTGTTTAATTAATATTATTCTCTATTATCTTAGTAGGAAGAAGTTTGTGTTGGCTTTAAGAATTCAGTTGGTTTAAAGGTAGAGGTACCAACAAAACAGAAATTATTTTGGAAAATATTTTTATTTTTATTTTTAAATTAAAGTTTTATTTTCATGCACTATATTTTAAGCTGTTTCCCCTCCATCAACTCCTCTTCAATCTTTCCCAGCTCCCTACCCACTCACCTTAATGTTCTTCATTTCTTTCTTTCAAAAATATCCCCAACATTACCAAAAAACACCAAATGACTCTCACAGAAACAAAAATCCAAACAAACAAGTTAAAAAAAATAAGATAACAAAATACCCAAACAAAATAAAATGAAAATTTTACAAAAATGAATCCAAAATGCCATTGGATTCATTTTTGTGTTAGTCACATACTCCTGGGCCTGGGTTAGTCTGTCTTGGATATGGTTGACATACTCAATGATATGTCATTGGAGAAAACTGATTTCAGTTTTCTGAAGACAGGTTGCAGAATGCTTCTTGGTTAGGAGTGGGGCCCCATGTCTGTTTCCCTCTCTCAGTGCTGAAACTTCCATCTCACTTGGGCCTGTGAAAGTCTGAGGAAAACTGCCACGGTCAGGTGAGTTCATGTGGATATCAGTCTTGTCGTATCTAGAAGATGCTGTTTCTTTGAAGAAGTCATCCATCATATCTTTCTGCCTCCTCTTCCACAAAGAGCCATGAGTACTGAGGGGAGGAGTTTGATGAGGTCATCCCATTTAGGATTCAATGCTCCAAAGTCTCCCACTCTCTACACCTTGTCCAGTTGTGGCCCTCTGTGTTAATTCCCATCTACTATTAGAAGAATTTCTGTAATGTGAATTTTGCTAGGCACTGATCTACAGGTATAGCAATTAAGATAAGAAGTCTGTAAAAAGCAAACTGTTACAAGGCAAACATGATTAATGAAAGGACATAGTAACATCCTCATCGGTCATTTCAATAAAACCCAAATTAGTATCATGTTTATCACTTACAAATAGAAAATGAAAATTCCAAGTATCAGGGATAATTGTTAAAATACCTAAAAATAAAACAATTAATAATGTAAAGAGGAATAATTAGGATTATTGTCAGAGAGATTAGGACTTCAGTGATTTCAGGCACTCAATTATTGAGGTAGTTGAAAAATGAGTATTTCCCAGGTTTACAGAAGTTCATATGCATGTATTCTCAGAAGTTGACACAAGTTTGAAGTGGGAACTACAAGCCTGAGAGCGCATCTTCTGAGGTTTTGTATCACAGGAGCTGGTTAGAAATATTTGTTCCAGTTCTTTCCCTCTAGGCTGAAGGAGATCATGATGCAATGTCTTTTTTCCCATTTGATGAAATCACCTTTTTTGTTCTTTCTTTTGGTTCTTTGTTTCCCTAGAGCTCACTGTGGAAATACTGTTAACCAACTTTGAACCCTTAGTTATGTTAAAAAAAAAACCCATTATAATAGCAGAGACAGCTATACAGTCTTCCATCTACCCCATTAGTTAATGAGCTGATGTGTAGAATGCCACATACTTATTTTCCGAAGTAGTAGGTATTAGATTAAGAACTAATAGAGTATCTTTGGCTAAAGAGGTTAAAAGCATGAATTAATCAGTGTCATTTTTGTATTTAACCACTGATCTAGAGCATTGAAGATGAAATGACACAAAGCATTATCCACTCAGGCAAATTTTGTAAACTCTTAAATACTTGCCCAGTAAAAAATATAAAATTTCACTACTATTGCATAGTTTAGTATGAATGTCCCAAATTGGATTTATTAATCTTAACATTCTTTTTTAAGTGCTGATTGCCTAGGTGGTGGCTGCCCTCCAACTGAAGATCTTGATCTAAAGGCAGAACATACAAGTTCAATAATTGAATAACATCTAATCATTAGGTTTTTAAATGGCGTATCCTGTAAAATACATGTTCTTTAAACTACTACTTTTGGCAAATGTTAATAAAAGCACATCAATAGTTTAAAAAAATCTCATTGTTCTATGCAGAGAACCCAATATATGTTTTACACCAGAGTATTACATTTTTGCCCTAAAACTTTCACTAACCTTTAATTCTAGGCAACTTAGCCATTTCTCATAGCAAAGTTAGAGAGTCATCTTTCTCTAATTTTCACTTTTTGCAACCTTGCTTGTACTTTCTAGTTTTCACTTCTTCTTTCTCAGAACAATCTTTGACCTTGAAGTATAGCTAACTTGCAATCTAAACTCTTTTCTCCTATAATAACACTTTTTCTTTAACTTTCTTTACAAAAAAAAAAAAACCACCCTTTATAGCTGTAACTTTTCTATCTCTTTATCTTGTTTACTGGTTCCATCCTATCTTTTCTTTTAACACATTTAAGAAATGATTTATCAGCCGGGCAGTGGTGGCACACTCCTTTAATCCCAGCACTGGGGAGGTAGAGGCAGGCAGGTCTCTGTGAGTTTAAGGCCAGCCTGGTCTACAAGAGCAAGTTCCAGAACAGGCTCTAAAAAGCTACCTGCTTTTTAGACAGAGAAACCCTGTCTCGAAAAAACAAATGATTTATCTTTCTTAATAAAATAGTAATATCCCAAAACCTGCACATTGAATCTTTATTAAATTCTAAATATTTAGTCATAAATATAGGAAAAACTTTGAGACATCTCTGTATTTTCTTAACACATGAAAGAAAATTTTTCATTAAAAACCTGCCTTATTGCAGCATGCCGGCACTTAGAAACTGTACCAAAAAGCATCATTCACATTGGTCTGCAATGAAATCAAAGTAGATTGAAGCCTGGGGTTTCTATCCGTATGCTTTGATCATTTTCCTTTTGCTTCATCTGTTTGCCCATGTAGTGGGGCTGATAATCATTTAAAGAGCATCTACCTGGATTTTTCCATCTGTATACATAGTTAAAGGCACATGGGTAAAGTTATTTTTCCAAAGACATTGCAAAAGAGAACACACGTGGTATGAGGAAACACATCAGATCGCCTGCCGCTGCTGAGATGCACTGGGAAACCTTTAAGCAGGCCAAGGCTGTTTTAAACTGACCCCTTTGTCCATTTTAAATAGAATTTAACCTTATATAAGCTTAAGCAAGAAAAGAAGTTTGAAAACCCTGTTCCTTAAATCTTTAAAAGGAGCAGTAGCAGTTAAAACTTCATTTAAAAATAGATATGCTCATATATGTATATACGGACATACATAGATTTTTCAGTAATAATATTTTATCACAAGACAAACTCCATTCCTCCCTTTCTTTCTATTTTCCTTTCTTTCTATCTTCCTCTCTGTCTTTCTCTTCCTGTTTTCCTTCCTTTTCGTTTCCAAGAGTTTTCTAATAATCCTCAGGTAAATCACAATACAAATTCCTAGCCTAGTTCCAGAGAGTATAGGCAGTGAGTATAAGCTCACTTTGTCCTGAAAATTTCATCCTAAAACAGGTCAGAGTCTGTTCCTTTAATGCAGAATTTAATGAGAGAAAAAAGAAAGTAACAAAGAAAAAGAAAATGGTAAGTGAGAATAGGGAATTAAGAAAGGTTAATTTCTAAGAAGCTATCTTTAGTTCCATAACCTCTAAACTTTTAAATATTAATTTTCTAGGTGCTTTACACTGTCTTTTTAACTTAGACGCAGGTTTTAATTCCTTATAAATTACCAATGTATTTATTTATTTTCTTTAGGTGTTTTTAAATTCTAATAAATTAGGCTGCCAATTCATGATCTTTAATTTTATTGAAATGAGTTACAGTTAGTAACATACATGTAGGCACTCACAGAGAGAGTGGGGGAGAGACAGAGACAGGGAGATTATGCAAACATAAATAGCCACTAAGACAACAACTCCTATTTAACAACCATGCTCTCTACTGAGGGAAATATAAGCTAGAGTAATGTGAGACATTCCTACATTTCCCAAAATGCACAAGTTTAACCAACACACATTATGAAGCATGAATCAGCTGGGTTAGCAAGCAAAGTCTTCCCCAACATCTCCTTCTTCCTTCAGTCTTTGCTCCCATTTCCTCCTGAAAACTGTAAGTTTCTTGTTCATAGCGAGGCATTTGAGGTTTTGGATTCATAAATAACTTCCTTTGGCTTTTACATAGATCTTGGTTCCTTTCATTTTATATCAGCCCTGTCTTACATGTTTGCAGAAATGCAAGAGAGCACAAAACGTTTCGTGGCCAAACAATGTGTGTGTCACAAAGCTCCCCCTAACTTTTTTGGTCTTCTCCTTGGCATAGCTATGTGCTGCAGAGTGGTCCTTTCTGACACATCTACACTAATGGGCTTCCTTTTATCTCCAGTGTCTTTCTGATCACTTGCTCATGGAAATCTGTACCTCGAGGCAGGAAAGCTGGCAGAAGCGGGTGTATTCATGGGAAAATGTAGATTTGCAGAACTAAAGAGGAGGTCCTGAAATGGAATGCCCTGCAAAGGAAAATAACATCCAATGCCATCCTCATTATGGCTTGGTGACATTTTTGCTTAACAAATGAGATTTTATTTGTTATTTAACATTCTGTGCTATATTTAACTTGTCTACTAAATTGACTAATTTCATCCAAATATGGTCCTTCTACCTTCATTATTTTAGCTTAGGCATTCACTGGGCAGTTATAGATTTCATTTTATTTAGTTGTATGGGTCACTTTAAATCCATGTGTTCAGTAGGTTTTCTTCTCCATGAATCACAAATTTGATTTTTCTATTGTCTCAGTTATCCTCAAAGAGCCTGCTTTATCCACAACAGCCACATTTTTACATCTCACCTCTTCTTTAATGGTCTCTATCATTTTCTTAAAGCTATGTTTAAAGTCGATTTCTTCTACTTCTTCTGTATTAGTTTGCTCAGATCTTCTTGTTGTATAATTGCTGGATTCTGCTGTTGTTATGTTGCTTTTCAGGTTGTTAGAGGAACTCTTGGATTGGCGCCTGCCCATCTCTTCCTCTCCAGGTGGATGAACTAGTAGGAGATAGTGGTCACTTGCTTGGTCTGAGTGGATTGCTCTGGTCCACTCCAGTTGGACGGATCTGACGCAGTGGAGCTCACCAAGGACCAGCTGCCATCAAAAGGGCGGGCTTCTCTGCTCACATTTTTTTACATCTCTTTCACCTAGTACAGACCACCTCATCTCTCTAAACATATGTGTGTCTGTATGTGTGTATATATACATATATACATAAACACATATGATACAGACACAGATCTACATATAGATATGGATGATATGTAACTTCTAGACCTCTGAAATACATCCTTCCTTTTGGAATAGCCTTTCAGAAATAACGTCAACAGATTCAATGAAAGTCACTCTCACCTACAGGGGCCTGAACTTGTTTCTGCCTGTTGCGTGTCCAGTTCAGGACAGGCTCCACTCATTACCTTTGAACCTCTACATACCATCAGATTTTGCTTAACCTATTCCAGGGATAGAACATAAATGGTTTGTTCACTAGCTCTCAGAAAAGTCACAGGATGACAATTTTTGCAAGAAAAAGCATCCCTGGAATTCATGTCTCACTGAACTCAGGATGCTTCTCTGTAAATTTGAGTTCTAGAGGTAGAGATGGAACAATGTATGTGCATGTGATGGGGGTAGAGCTGAGGTTGAATTGACCATTTGTAAGCCCTCGTGTAAGTTAACCCAAGACTTCTCCATCTGCAAGTAACATTGCTTTGGAAAATAGAGTGATATTTAAGAGGGCAGATTTTAAAATGCTCCATTTCTTTTAAATTATTAACTACTTGCCTCAAGGCATATGACAAAAAATTTCATCTTGAAAAAAAAATGTCATTGCTAAGAAATTTCCACATGAAAATTCCCCTCATTAGTGCTTGTATGTGTGTATGTCTATTGTATAAAAAATAAAATATATTGCTGAGTTGATTATGTTGTTATCTAGGAAAAGCATCAAATTAAACATAGTAAAAAGCATTTATTGTATTTACTTGTGTTACTTTTCATGTTATTTTTGCATCCTGGAAGTTGAACTTAGATTTTTTTGCTCATGTCAGGCAAGTGTTATATTACCTAGCTCATCTATGCCCTGCTTTTTATTTTTAATAAATATTTATGAGTTTTATAAGAAGTGTGAAGAGGAATTGGACCCTGGAATATACCTGTGTTGGCAGAGTTGAGAAGATACTGATGGTCCTAAGGCACAGTTAGAACTTTGAAGGAGACATAGGTCACACTGCTCACACTGCCTCTGGGATCACAGTGCATGGAGGTGATGGGGCAGCACTGGGAGAGGCACACAGGCTGCAGCAGAGGGATCCAAAGAAGCTGGTATACAATCCAGGTAAGATCCTTTCAAGAGTAGTAAGTTAAACTTGCAGGCTGCTTGTTATACTGGCTGGATCTACCTCAAATTATTCTTTCTCTCTTGAACCACAGTAGATCTATTTAAAACTGTTTCAGGGTTTGATTTGAACCACAGAAATTAATCTGTGTGCTGCTACCCCCAAGAAGCTTAGAAAACATGAAAAACAGAGACTGAGTATCTAGTGACTGTGAAGCTGTTTTGGAGACAGAAATAAGACCAGGTATCTACTTCAGGAGAAAATATAAGGAAAGGCTTATATGTATTTTCCCTCTTTGCTTGTTAAGATACTCAGTGAACATAATCTAAGAACAAAGAGTTAAACTCAAAGAATCAAATTTTTCTCAGATTTATATGAGAAGAGAAGCCATAGAGTTAACCCACCCACTTTTTCTCTACTGTGTTGGTCAGGTTCCTGTGGTCAATACGAAGAAAAGTCTCTGTTGTTTGTGGCAGAAGAATGGAAAGGAAAGCAGTTTTTTGAAATATGCCAGAGCACTCTGCACTTTGTAACAAGGTTAACCATTGGGAGAAGCTAGTTAACCAAGGCTAATACGTTTGGGATTTTTCAGAGCTTAACCAACTCTTGGGCAGTTAAAACATTCAGTTCCAGCCAACCCTTGTCAAACCTATATGGGAAACCAAGCACTAAATTCTAGCTCACTTTAGTGATCCATGTGAGGATAGAGAAATGCCCAAGCCTATCACCCTGACAATCTTGATCCACCTGAGTGAGAAGAAAAAAAATATACTAGAAACCCTTGCAGGCTCTCCATGTCCAGAAGCTTGGTTTCAATGACAAACACTGTCCACAGGTTTGCAATTCCAGCCACCTTGTCCTGGCACTCACACACCTTACCTCTACATTACTAAAGCAAGATTTATAACAATACCTCTTACCCAATCTGTCTTAGATTTCAAGAACCACAGTGAATACTATACAACAAAACAATTTGAAATGGAATGTGGATCACACTGTAATCCCAGCCCTTGAGATTCCTCTGTAGAACTGCTGAGTTCAAAGTCAGCCTTAATTACACAGGCTTGCTTGAGCAGGAGTGTAAAATCTCATCTTCACCCGACTTGAGATAGAGTGGGGTGCATGTAGAGCAGTTTGAAGAGGTAGAACACCTGTATCATTCTTATTAGCATTATTTCCAAAAGTAATACCCATGCATAAATCTAACAATATGTAAAATGCACTGTGTGTGTGAGGAAAACTTGAAAGAAATCAAAGAACAAATTCAGAGATAGTCCTAGATCATAGGCAAGATGACTCAGTAACATATAGATGACAGTTCTTTATAACCTGAAGAACAACAAATTCAATAAAAATCCCAGAAAGAGGCCGGGCGGTGGTGGCG
>JAQHUG010000227.1:448951-492477 GCA_028555095.1 Dicrostonyx torquatus | reverse complement strand
TACACTGTAAAGATTTGTCACTCAGTCAGGTGGTGTGGTACATGCCTTTATTCCCAGCAGTAGGAGGCAGAGGCAGGTGGATCTCTGTGAGTTTGAGGACAGCCTTGGATTACATGAGCTAGTTCCATGATGGTTACAGTCATTACACAGAAAAACCCTATCTTTAAAATCAAATAAACAAAAACAACAACAAAAAAATTTGTCACTTGTATCAGTTTAATAAAACGCTGATTGGCCAGTAGCCAGGCAGGAAATAAAGGCAGGGCAAGCAGACTAAGAGAATTCTGGGAAGTGGAAAGTCAGAGACACAGTTATCAGGCAGACACAGAGAAAGCAAGATGAGAATGTCTTGCTGAGAGAAAGTTCTAAGCCATATGGCTAAACATAGATAAGAATTATGGGTTAATTTAAGATGTAAGAGGTAGATAGTAACAAGCCCGAGCAATAGAGCAGTTTATAAATAATATAAGCCTCTGTGTGTTTATTTGGGACTGAATGTCTGTGGAACTGCGCAGGACAGAAACTTCTGTCTATAAGACAGTCTGTGGGACCGGGCAGGACAGAAACTTCTTTCTATAAGCCAAGCCATGAGCTAAAAGAAAATATTTACCAATGCAACATCTAATAAAGGGCATTATCATAAGGATGCAGATGACTGAAAATTCAACAGACTGAACAAAAACCATGTGCATAAAAACCAAAAATTTGTTATGTATCATATGACACCAGACAATCAAAATAGTCATTGGATAGCATTATATGACCGTTGGAATGTACAAATTCTGTAACAGCAAGAACAACAAAGACTGATAAGGTTGTAGGATAATAGGAAGGTCATTCATTGATAGTGCTAATGTAAAATGCTACAGACACCTTGGAAGACAATTTGATTGTGTTTTCTAACACTAAGCATATAATTAACATATAATATAAAATTTTTGTTTCCCATCATTAACCCAAATAAAGAAAAGAAATAGTCATATAAAAATATGCACAACAATATTAATTCCATGCTTAATGACAATAATCAAAACTTGGGAGTAATTAATAATCTTTCACTAGATAAACAGATGAATAAACTGTGTTATGTTCATGCCGGAGAAAACTATTCCATGCTAAACAGAAGCAAACTATCACCCTTTAGGAGAGAGGAAATAAGCAAAAGAAGTCACTGTGATAAGATTACAGACTATAGCACGAATCTAAAGTTTGACAACATGAAGAAAGTAACACCACACAGATAATGACATATCAATTATTTCTTGGTGTTTGGGAGAGAACAGGCTAGATAGCAAAATACAGACTTTTTAAGACAGTGGAAGTACCACATTTGTTATAATAATGCTCTATGTCATTATATTTTTGTAGAAAGGTAGAGAAGGATCAAGCCTAGGACTGAATCCACATGTGTATTAGGGGCTGAGGAGAGTGTTGCACTAATAAAGGGTACCCAGTTGTATGAAATGTATCATGTTGGTACAGGATGGTAAAACTGGAGCAGGATATTGCTGTATAGAGACAGAAGGATTTTGAATACTTTCTGCACTTTTCCTTCAATTTTGCTGTATTCACAAATCTTCCATAAAATCATAGTGTTTAAAAATAATAACAATAAAAGTAGAAAGAAACCCAGAAAAATTGTTTCAGTAAAATATATTATTATGAATGTGGACTATAAAAGTAGTGAAGAAAATAATAGACTAAAATTCAAAGGGCTTTGATATATTGGAAGATATAAATAAATAATTATCACTCTTTTTTTCATCAGCTATTCCTAAAATTCTTGAGTTGACCTACTTTTCACTTTAAATCTTATTTTGCTTTGTATTCTCCCAGGTACTGACATTATTTTCTTCTCTATATTTGACTTCCAAGTAACCCAGACAATCTTATTAACCACCATCTGGAGCTTTTCACTGCCTTGGCATAACCTCCATATTGCAACTCAGGGGACCACGTATAAATGAGCCATATCCGAGTTCAGCATGATCTCTGGCACTGACTCCACTGCTTTTGCATAACGACAACTCTGTTGTTAGATCAAATTTCTCAACTGCACACAGACTCCAGCACAAGCCCTGGGCTAACCAGGATCCACACACCAAAGTCCTGGTCAATTCTCATACCTCATAATGGTAGGTAGGCTTTCAAATAAAGTCCACAGAATCACTCTTGAGAAATAGCACAGAAGTCAAGGGTTTCATTAGGAAGAGCAGTGGAGAAGAGAACTTAAAATTCATCACATCCTAAAAGCAACAAGTGAGACTAGCAAAACTATGAGAATAAACTGTTCCCAATTTATGAAAACTAGAAGAATATAATGAAAATATTTTCATAAATAGAGATAGGCTCATCACAAAGAAAGTGATTCTCAGTAAGAGAAATTTGAGGTATTTTTTAATCTGCCACGATCCCATCTCATAACTCCTGCATCTAGCAAAGCCAACTATGAAAAAAGTAAAAGAAACTTAAAGTACTCTGAAATAACAAGGAATTAGAGTTTCGTGATAGTTGACCTAACTTACAATAACCATGCAAAATAACTATATTAGGTCACACAAAAGAACAAAAGGCAATAGTAAAATAATGAAAGCCAGTAATTACAATGTCTATAAAATATAAATGATACTTTGTGACAAAGTAGAAGGAAAAGATGAGGTAACATATGAGAAGCTCATGCTAGAATTGCCAGTGTCCAGTTTCTGGTAAATTAATCAAGATGAAGGTAATGAAGGGTCCAAGGTCTCTTGTATAACACTGGGCTGGGGAACAAATTGGATTGTACCTGCATGGGCACTACTAAAAGTAAATTGCTTTTAAGGTAAACTATATCACCAAAATCTATTATATGCTTGCAAAAAGTGAAAATAAGTTGGTGTTAAAACTAAACTATTATAAATTGATATCACAAGGACAACTGCTAAGAAAACAATGAAAAATAGACAAAAAAGAATGTGATTTCTTTAGATAGCATTTACTTAACATAAAAAGACAGAAATGTAACAGAGAAACTGAATAACAAATAATGACATTTTAAAAACAATAATGGCATATTTATTTCCATGTCAGTAATTACATCAATTGTAGATGGAATATATTCCCCAGTCAAAATGTAGGGGTTGACAGATTGGATCAGATTTTTATTTTTATATGACATCAATAAGAGACTTACTTTAGACGAAAAGATTCAAAAAGGTTAAAAACAAAAGCATGAAATAAAATACTTCAGGAAAATAGTATTTAAAATTGAGATGAATTTATTTTGCCAATATTAAAACAATAGACTTAAAGAGAATAATTGTTAAAAGAGGCAAAGGACATGGTGTGATGATAAAAGTGTTAATCAATGAGCTGATAAACATTTCTATGAAAAGAAACACCAAAAATATATAAATAAAGCAAAAGTACAATTGAAAGAGACAGATGATTGGATAGGTAGATAAAGCTTTTAATAGCCCAAAGTCAACACTCAGGAGATAATCTAAGTATGATATCAGGAGTCTAACAAACACAGCTCATTCCAGTAAATTGCAGAATGTATCTTTCCAAGTTCAAATAAATGTTGCTCAGAATGAACCATATATTACTCATCCACTAAACAAACATAATAACTCAGAAAAAAGTAGCTATATTAACTATCATTTTTGACCCCAATAAACAAAAATTAAAATTTTCAGAAACAAAAGGAAGTCTCTAAAATTCCCAATGTATGAAACCTAATACAATAACTAACATTATCAATAAATTAAAGAATAAAACAGACAACAAATAAATGAAGTTGGGATGAACAAAAATAAAAATAAAACATACTAAAAACTTATGAATAAAAATCAGGGCTTAGAAGGAAACTTACATCTATGTTAACAGAGAAAAATGACAGTATATGAATAGCCCAACTGCCACCTAGAGATTAGGAGACAAAGATCTAAACCCAAACCAAAGGGATGTAAGGAAACAATAAGATGAAAAAACTGGCCTGGGATTGGCAGGGTCATGCTTTTTTGAAGTTAATCAAAATGACAGTCTAAGAATCGCGTGGCTCTGCAGCTGACTGAAGATGGGAGGTTCAATACATGTTTGAGAAAGTAGCCAACAGACAGAGAGCCCTCAGTGGGGATTCTTGACATAGAACCCCAAGGTACCCTGATTCCAGAACCTCTGTGAGTCTTAAATGTGAACTACAATTAGACTTGGAAAATAGGAGATACAATAGTTGATGGGAGTAAGGTAAAATTTATGAAGAAAATTGAAGCTTGTGAACATTCACCTAAAGTGGATATATTTTGATCTCAAAGTTAATTTCACTTTTCCTGCTTTACTTCAAGAAAGTTTCCATAACCCTAGAAGTGCGTATACATGTGTATGTGTATATGATGTGCTTGCGTATATATGTATGTATGAGTATGTGTATTATAAATGCATGCAGACATATTATCAAAAGAAAGAAAACATTTACTGATAATAAATTACAAAGCAATCTACTTGATAACATTCCTTTGGTACAAATATAATTTTATAATTTAGTAAATACTAAAGCAACTTTTGTACTAATGAGTAGGATGTATTTATTTTTCCATAAAAAATTAAGCCTTAGCTAAACATTTGAGGCTGCTGGTCATAAAATATCACCAACGCTTTTCAGAACTGGTTAATACTTTTATTTTGAAGTTAGCAATACTGAATATACCAGTTCACATAAATATAGGGTTTAGGTGGAAGAAGAGTGTTCAGGGTCATTTCAGAAATGACTGGAAATTCTGTCCTAATCCAAAGAACAGTTGTATTTAATAATATTTTAATGAAACTAAAGATAACAACTAAAACAAGAAGATCCCAGGCACTCAATGCCGAGCCAGTCTAGGCAATCAGTGAGTTTCGGCTTCAGCAAGAGATGATTTCTCAAACGTTAAGATGGAGGACACCTGATATTAACCTCTGCCTTCAACAAGCATGTACACACAGCGTAGGCAACTGTACATTTCTCCATACCCTAAATATACCCTAGTGTTGGGACCATTTGGAGTCCTGGCCTCCAGCTGCTCTTCCTTGCTAGAGATCTTTACTTTCCTTCTGATTTGAGTTACTGAAAGCTGTGTCAAAATTGTTTACCAGCTCTGCTTCACGAGCATGTATTGCCTGGCCTTGAGGATCGGAGGATAAGGTTTTCACCTGTTGGCCCACCTGACTGTTGGGTATATAAGTCTCCTGGTGCTATTGAATAAAGGGCTTCTTACCAGTGGTTAGAGGTCTGTGTCTGTCTGTGTGTCTTTGTCTGTTTCAATCTCCAGCCCCTTGCCCGAAGCTTGTGAACTGTATGGTAGCACATAGAGCACAGACAGGCATGGTGCGCTGCTCCCTAGCTTGAAAACACATTTGATAATCTAACAAATAGATTAACTTGGCCTTGCCTATCTGAGTCGTACTCTGAACACTTACACTAATTGGCCATTGCCTGGAAAAACTCACCTAGCCTAAAATCTACCTAATTAATAAAGGGCCAAGTATCTCATGTAATTTGCTGAATAGAATAGTGAACGTCAAAAAATAATACAGTGGTCATTTAGGTATCATTTTACATCACAGTAAAGTTGAAAGATTGAAGGTTGAAGCATAGTAAGACAGGAACTTTCTATAATCATTAATATAAAAAAGCTGAACAAGTGTGCAATGGCTTTCTGGGATAATTTGTATTCTCGTATCTATCCTGTTCTAACCTGACTTCCCTAATGTCAGTCATATTCATGCAGACAATATAGATATGTCTGACATATAAGTGATATCTCCAGTTCAGATAACTAACAGAAACATAATTATTTTTATAATAAAAATATTTCTTGTAGAGAAATAATGTACTCAGGGCATGGGTTCCTACAGAGGAAAGACTTATGGAGAGCCAGCCTGAGATTTTGACCCATGTACATGTCCAGAAACATCTGTCTTAGAAGTACTTCTTGCTTAGCACACATGGTTAAGAATCAACACCTCCTTTTATGTCTAAGACCTTGGGCCATGTAGCCCCAATTTGATGAGATGACACACAACTGATGCTCACAAAAGAGTATTTTGGTTAATGCCTATTTTTCTCTGAGGGCTGGAACATGAGTAGTTAATGGTCTATAGCAGAGACGTTACACGTGCCTGTATAAATGACACCCATTATAATCCTTAGATACCAAAGCTTGTTCACTTTCCCTGTTTGGCAACATGTGTTTTTGTTGACTTAAAGATTTATAAGGCCCACTAAAGGAAAATGTAAGTGTGTATGTACCTGTGTCTTCTAGACACTGCCATTTATTTCCTTCTTTGACTAGCTTTTAATCATTCTGCTTCTCCTTTAACTCAATCATAGCCATAAGTATTAAAACTTCCAAATCTTATAAACTTCAAGCCTGACCATATTCTTTGTGATTCCTAGCACAGACAGAAGCTCCTTATCTGATCATTTACCATCTGCAGAAAGCATAGAGATAACACTACCCTCAGTGGTGAAAGATTAACATTTTCTTCCTCTGAGTTTAAAGGAAGACAGATGTGCATTCTTGCCCCAGGCTCTTGAGTATATCCAGATGGGCCACCCAACTTCACTCCACCTGCATCCTCTCCTCGGTAAGTCATTCTGAGGACAGTCACAGTAGGTAGACAATAAGATGACCAAAACTTTTAGAAAGATCTGAGAGTCTGCAATGTGTTTTTATTTTGCCCAATGTCTTTCTCACATTTAGAAAGACTGATAAGCTCATGCCTTTGGGAACACTGGCAAGCAATTTACTTCTGAACCATGGAGAATTAGCCCTACAGTATTCTCTTCTCTGGAAAGTAAACATTCAAGGTTAGAATGAGCAGGGGCCCCAGGGACTGAAAAAAGAAGCTTATGTCTTATGTCCCCGGCCCAGGAAAATAGGAATTTGGCAGGCACAGACTAGAAAAGATGACAGTTTTGGAAATGGTGTGTAGGAGTGCTACGTGCCAGTGGGGAATACACAGGAGCATATTGCTGGTGTTCTCTTTCTAGAGCCATTGCTGCCAGCACCACCAAACAAAGACTATTTATTGGAGAGCATTGTTTCAGCTCCCCTGCAGCTGTTAGAGAAAACAAGGAGGCTTTGGTTTCGATGAAACAGGCAGCTCGGGGAGAAGGGGCTGCAGCCTTTAATACATGCTCTTTGCAGAAGACAGGAAGACAAAACATGAAAGACTCTTACAGAATATAACCTTTGGTAAAAATGAGTCTGACTTCTCCATTAAGTAATTGAATGTAGACTCACATTTTCCACTCTCTGCCACTTGGACGGTTGCCGGGTATCCGGAGCAAACAGGTAGAGGCAACGATGTGCCAGGTACAACTTTGCCACTGGAGAAACCTTGTTTCCTCAGTGTGGTTTAGGCAATATTAAACAAAGCATGTTGCCATGTGTTTCATTAGCATTCATTTTAGAACCATAGTGCTTAGTGACTCCTGGCAGCCGATTGTCACTGTAGTTGGCCCTCACACATCTTGCCTGATAGAAGGCAGAGTATGTAAGATTCACTTCCACTGAGAGTAGACATGTAGGGAAATCCAATTAAGTAGACAAGGCATGTGCTCGGCAAGAAGGGGCATTTGAGAATTTTACTTATCAGAACCTGCATTCTAATATGTAGATGAAACTCTATTATTGATCGCATCATGCGTACCAGCATCTTGAGGCGAGAAAGACTGATTGCTCAGTCTCCCATAACTATGCAAAGAAATTAGTAAATGCCTCATTAGGATAAGACAGCCATGTCAGTATCCATTGTGTGGCTGTTCTGACCGCGGTGAATGTCTAACAGGGGTCACTGCTCTGTGGGAATTAAGGAAGCAGGAACCTAACCTCGCTGCCTCTGCACCTACAAGCGCTCTTGGCCGAAAGAACACCCCATAAAAATAACGTGGAATTCACAGTAGACACTCATAAGTGCAGGTTTCAAAGATGAGCTTCTCCTCACACAAAGATGTTTATTTAATTAACCCTCACACCCGGGGTAAGTCTTTCTCTTGTATCCTCTGTCTGTTAGGTATGCCAATCTAAATGCAAGCAAGGCAGAAGCTCTCCAAGTACAATTTACTATGGAACGAACATTGTAATTTCAATATGCTTCTCATAGCAAACTGTGTGCATACTCAGAAAGGCAAACAGAGGGGATCTTTAAGGTAAAATTGGGAGGATTACAGTTGCTGTGGAAGGCAGATTCTGGCAGCCTTTTGTGATCCAGGGGAACGAGCCTGAGGTCTCCTGCTTCATGATGAGTCCCTGAGTCCTATGGAGTAGCTCCTAATCCCTTGTGTGAATGGAGCAAGGGTTACTGATAGATCACCCTGTATTATTACTATTTTTGGTATCATGGGTGAGTCTGGTGATGTTGCTTAAAGACAGATGGTCCAGAAAGAGATGCACACGTACAAGGTCAATTTCTGGGTACCTAGACCAATGGTCTTTTCAGCTTTACGTCTTAGTTTTGCCTCTATTCTTTGCCGTGTAGTATCACTAGACCAGAAGTAGCAGTGAAAAGACATAGACACACAACACTTAAACCATGCTACATTTTTTTTTCCGTAAGAATTTTACCACACACAAGGTATTAAAGGCCTGCCTGAGACATGCAGTAGAATTTGGCTTTATCCACCTGGCAGATTCCATCATCCACGGGCAGCAAAATGTCTTCATTTGTAGCTCTCCCTGGTCTCCTCAAAATTTAGTCATAGTGGTATGTGCTTTTTGGAGCAGCTCACTGAATCAGAAGGGACAGGAAATAACTGACTGAGTGTGCTTTCTTTCTCTCTGCTCTCCACACTTGTGTAGCTGTGCTTAATTTGTTTTCCAGCAATAATAGCACTGGAGAAAGAGAGAATGATTCCACAGACTCAAGAAAAGCCAGCTACAAATTGCTATCCCAGGCATAGTGATTTCTTACTCTCCTGACCAGGGTCTAGTAATGCCCCAACTGAGAAGCTCTGAGTCAAAAGGAGGCAGGCAGTGACAAAATTACGAAAGTTTACGTGAATTTGTCATAGAGCATTCCTCTAGATCAGAGCTCTTTAATCAGCTTCTGGGACCAGAGTCATCTGAATCTTGTTAAACGGCACATGTAAGTTCTTCAGCTTCCAGGTGGGATAATGAACCCGTGTCTGCAACTGTTCCCAGGCCCTGCTGAAGCTGCTGGTTCACATAGTTTTGGATTAGCAAAGGAGCCACTCCCTTGTTTAGCTAGCCACATGTTACTGAAATCATTTGCATTCTTGTTAGGTTGGACTTAATTATTTATGTACTTATTTATTTAATGTTGGTATGAAGCAGTATAAAGTGTGGATTATATGTTTTATACAAAGAGACATACGTGCAAATATTGTATCTTTATAAAATGTTATTGTCTTGTCATTAATCCATCCTTTTTTTTCCCTAAGACAGCAATGTCTCTACATAGCAGTTGGTCTTATCTTTCTTCTCCCAAAGTTTGAGTGTTCTGATTTTAGGTGTGTCCCACTAGGCTAAACATCTGTATCTATTACCAAAGCCAGCATCATGACGGGCAGCAAATGGGAACTGCTTAAAAGGAATTGCTGGCTTCCTTACCTTTTCAAAGAATCTTTGGAAGTTTTCTTTCACAGGATTTTATTTTAGCAATATTCCAGAAAGAGGGGAGCAGCAGGTATAGGCATACTTGAACTTGCCCTGGGCACAGAGTCACAGAGGCTGTAACCTATACTATATGTGGTTATTATTTGATGAAAGCCTCTTGGGAAATCTTAGTCTCAGTGTCATTGTGATTGCTTATTTAATTACTACTATAACAGAATGACTAGGTAAGATGCACGGGGGATTTCAAACCAGCTTAGAATTAGATGAAAATAAAGCCACAGTTCCTTGGGAAAACACTAAATGAACTGAACAGAGTTGCAGGTTTCTCTCTCTTTCCTCTCTCTCTCTCTCTCTCTCTCTCTCTCTCTCTCTCTCTCTCTCTCTCTCCTCCCTTTCTCTCTGTTCCCCCTCTATGACACTGCACATACATACATACATACTAACACACATACGTGCATGCATATATACATACACACACATATTCATACATACACGAACACACACACACACAAAGAAATATAAACTTAAACTTTAGAAATGAGCTGAGTTGTAAGATTTTAGCTTAACCACAATTTACATCAAGGCACTGCTTTTAGAACTGGTCTTGTGCTGGCACAGTTCATCATACAAACACAGGAACTGACATCAAGCTCAAACAAAAGCCAGATACAGCAAACAAATTACAAGATATTTCCTCTGTAGGAATGTTTTTTGCTTAGAGCTTGCGTAGGGTTTCAATAGTGATTGACAGGATATAGTTATGGTAGTTAGCAAGGACCAGGTCTGAAAAGGGTTGGGTATAAACCAGAACAGGGCTTGAGCCTCTCTGTATACAGAAATCAGTTGCACCTAAATACAGCGGTCTAATACACAGCCTATTACGAACCATGTGAATTGGGTCAGTCCTTTACTTACAGTGAAATCAGTTCTGACTAACAGAATCTAAAAGGAATCTATGGGGAATCTATAAGGAGGCCAAGGGTCACTGGCTTTCAAAGTTGGGGGTAAAGCCTGGCCCAGTTGTCATCAGAGAGGCTTCATCTAGCAACTGATGGAAACAGATGCAGAGACACACAGCCAAACATTGGACAGGAGTCTTGGAATTCTGTGGAAGAGAGGGAGAAAGGATTGTAGAAATCACAGAAGTCAAGGACACCATGAGAACACAGTCCACAGAATCAACTAAGCAGGGCTCATAGGGGCTCACAGAGACTGAAGCAGCAACCATGCAAACTGCATGGATATGCTAGGTCCTCTGTGTATGTTATGGTTATATAGTTTGATGTTCTTATGGGACTCCTAACAGTGGGAATGAAGGTGCCTCTCACTCTTTTTTCTGCTCTTGGGATCCTTTTTCTCTTACTGGGTTGCCTGGTCCAGTCTTGATGTAAGACTTTGTGCCCAGTCTTGTTGCAACTTGTTATACCATGTTTGGTTGCTATCCCTGAGATGCTTGTTCTTTTCTGAAGAGAAATGGAGAAAGAGTGGATCTGGGGGAGAGGGGAAGAAAGGAGGATGGGAAGAGTGGAGGGAGGAGCAAATTCATTTAAGATGTGAGGTAAGAGAGGAGAAAATAGGCATAGCTTAGGTATCTGCACATAGCAGCAACATCAGCTCACCATTCCTTCCAAGAACTTCAAGGAGTTCGGAGACTTATATCTTTCTCCTGAGGGACTGGGCACAAGTCTAAGTTTCCTGAACCACGTCTTGGGTAGGAGGTATTGAGAGGGAATTTCTGTCCAAGGAGCATTTGGAGACTACCTTAGCTGACCAATGGAGAGGAACTCTGGGAATTAGCACCCAAACAGCTCTTTTTTTAAATCCTTTTTGCCAAAGTAATTAATGAAGTAATTACCCAAGTCAGCTATCTCTAGAATATATATATTTTAATAGATGAAAGAATATAAACAAACCACGATACCAGATCCAGGATCCCACACTTTCCAAGGGAGAGCACCTGGCCAAGAGAGCGTGAGCACAGGTGGCCCATCCCTTATTCATCAGGGGGTTCTGATGGTCCAACCCAAATAATTAGCTAATGGCGGGCGTGGCTATTAGCTTCATTAACTTGATTGGTTAAAACCTTTCCTCATCACCTTTTAAGTGGGCAGGTGCCACTATGAAACTGAAAATGCAAGCACCAACCTCTTTTTATATTAAGCAGATCCACACTGGACTCTGGGGTAACATCAGGCTTCTCTCCTCATGGGTGGGTTTTTCAGACCTTCAGGAGCCAGCCTGGGCATGATTTGGATGCAGGCAGACTTTTTTGCAGGAATGAATTACATAGGTCTAGGTACCATTTCCTGGAAGTGAAGACTGAATGAGAGCTACATCAGTGTCTGGACTGACATTCTGAAAGCTAAAAAAGTCTAAAAGCAGAAAAATAAAGCAAACAACAACAACAACAAAAATAAAAAGCACTAAATAGATACAGCAGAGGTGATAGTCAAGTTAAGAAGCTTAATGGCTTAAGAAATATGATACAGGGAATACAAAGAAAAGCAAGGGAAGAGAAAGTAGAAAGGCAGATCTCTGCCCTGCTCTTTATACAGATTAAATGGAACAACTTGGCTACAAACATTATGATGGTCTCAGAGGAACACATAGAGATGGCCCTGGTAGATTTTCTCAAAGCCTGGAGAAAGTGATTAAAGACCCAGCACATGATATTATGGAGACAGAACTAAAATTCATGATGGGATTTTACTGTAGGCTGCTCTTTAACAGAAAGTAATTCAGGGACTACAGCACCATGTAAGGAACAAAGAAGTCATTGGCTTCTGGGGAGATGGAAGAAAATGTTATCATTTCTAATCACGACATGTTCTAAAACTTTTGCAATGAAATTGAAATAAAAAACCCTAATTTCTGGGTATGGGAGTCTTAATCCATTTTGAAGACTATTATTATTGACAGATGGATCAAGATTGTTTCCCTAAATTGTGTCTCTCAGTTACTGCACCTGAATTCAGGATCAGGGACAGGAAAAGCTCAGCAGAGTTGAGTCTGCTTTTGATGGTTCTGAGCATTCTGACCATGGGCAGGAAATTCTGGGTAGAAGCAACCTGTTTAAGGTCTTGTTTATAAGTAAACCTGGCAATTAAGGGCCAACTTTGCATAACAGAAATGAAGCTTTCCTTACAAGAGTCAAGATGAAGCCAGAACAAATATTTTGCCTGCAGGAGCGGAGATAGGTTTCAGAATATGACTGTATCACCAAGCTTTCCTCCCATTGCTCTTTTTTTCAGTACTGAGAATGGAACAGAGCTATAATCTTCCATTATTAATTATGTTTTTTTGAAGTGAAGTCTCAGCATACAATGTAGGCAAGCCTTGAAGTTATATCCTTCATCTCAGCCTCCAGATCAGCTGCTAGTACAGGACTGCAGCACCAGTCTTGGCTCTAAGTTTCTGATTCTTCCTTCCATTCATCAGCACTGGAAACATGGGATTCTGAATCTAAGCAGAAAGAACATCTTAGCATGTCTCTTTCAATTTTTACCCCTCTTATTTCCTCTTAGCCATCATGTTCACCATCAAACTGTAAGTCTTTCATGTGAGAAGGCACAATATAGTGTGGAAAGAAATCCCGATTCTCTGTTTCCAATTTAAGATGGCCAAGTATTTTACCTTTAATCATCAGCTTTTTGAGAGAATAATCCCATTGAATATTAGGCAAATGTAGATGGTTAAAAGAGGTGACACATGCACCTCGATGTGCTCAGGCAAGAGCAAGGGCTTACAAAGCTCGGAAAATAGTAGAAAAAAAACTTATATTCTAAAGATTATATCTGGAGATTAAAAAGTTGGAGGTTTCAAATGAAGATAAAGACTGGAGGAAGCCTGTAAGTCTTTGATTTCAGTTTATAGCCTTTCAGGATGGGGACATCGGCGAATCTATGAAACTGCAGCACCAAACTGGTCACATGTACCAGCCTGTTTCACAGTGTCAGATGTGGTGTCATTATCATTTAGCTGTTTCCCAACTAATCAAGTTGGCAATCAAGATAACAATGCCCTAACAGTGCCTGTGAAGAAGGTCAGGGAAGATGTCTTAACTCGCCTACCACAATAAATTCTTCCAATGGGAAAATATTTCACTTACCAAAGAGTTGTCCTACAAAGACTGGCTTTAGGAGCCAAATATGGTGCTTCATACCCATGATACTGGTACTTTAGAGACAGGCATGGGAATTGGCATGAGTTGGAAGCCAGTTTGCAATACACAGTGATTCTTGGCCAGCCTGGGCTACACTGTGAGTTTTAGGCCACCCATGGCTGCATCATGAGATCTTGTTTTAGGGTTCTACTTAATCATCAACTCCTAGATGTCTACTAATCTTAGTGCCCTGGGAAAGAGTGTACACAATGGCACTCTATTAACTTGGAATATATAAGTTAAACCACTTGACCTAAGTTTTCAACAGTCTTTTTTTTAGTGTAATTTTTTATCGATTTTTTTTGGGAAATTCATGTCATGTACTCCAATCCCACTCATTTCCCAGTCTTCCATATCCACCCTCTACCCTTGTAACTTTTTCCCACAAAAGAAAATAGAAAATAAAAATAAAAAAATAAAAAAAAAATCAACCTTTCACTGGCTCCTCTGGGCCCCTCTATCAACTACAGCCTTTTCTCGTACCAGACACAGGTTACAACCAAAAGTATAAGCATTGTCAGCATTCTTAAGACATCTTCCCTGACCTCCTTCACAAGCCCTATTAAGGCATAATGGTTAATCTTGATTGCCAGCTTGATTAGCTGAGAAACAGCTAAACAATAATTACACCACACTTTGTTGAGAGGATTTCTGGGCATGAATAGCTAAGCTCTCAACGTGGATATCACAATACCAAAGGTCTGAGCCCACATGGAATAAAAATGTAGGGGGGAGAAAGCCAGGAATTCTCTCCCTCCGTCTTTTTTGTGGCCTCTGTGATGTGAGCTGTGTTGAAGGGCTCTCTCTACCAAGATGAAGGGAAACCTATAAGACAGTGAGTTAAATAAATCCTTCATCTATTTGTACCAGACATTCTGTTGTAGAAATGAGACCTAATGCTATATAGCCCTGATGATTTACCAGTTGCATCCATTTTGATATCAGTAGGCCAAATAAATGAGGCTGTGTTTCAATAGGTTTTGCACTGTTATTTGAAGAAAATAGAGTAGACTCTCTCCTGACTCTTTTGTTTCCATATGCTGCTTGATGAAATTATTATCATTTCTTTCTTTTTTTCTTTTTTTTAAGCCTTCACAGAATTGTGAAAGCAATTTCAAGCAAAGTATCCGCTGAACATGAAAGGACACTTTAAGTTTCTTCTAAAAATAGAAATGGGAGATAATCCTTAAAAATAGAAACGGAAGATAATCCTTTAGTCAACTTCTTAAACTTTAAAAGTCAGGCATATTCATTGCTGCTCTATTTCACAATAGCTAGGAAATGGAAACAACTTAAATGTCCTTCAACCAATGAACTGATTATGAAAATGTAGTATATGTACACTATGGAATCCTATTCAATTGTAAAGATAAACAATATTATGAATTTTTTAGGTAAATGGGTGGAAATAGAAAAATACCATACTGGGTGAGGAAACGTTGAATATCTTTCTCACTGGAAGCTTCTAGCTCCAAATTGTCAGATATAGCACATATCTCTGAGTACCTGAAGAAACCAGGAAAGTTAAAAAGGGACTATTTCCAGGGTAGGCAGGTGGAGGAGCAGGGCACAAATGATCCAATAAGGGAAATGTCAAAAGGGAGTCTTAATAGAGGAGGACAAGGTAAATACAAAAGAAGGGAAGAGCATACAATGCCAAAGTCTGAAAACTCATAAGAAATCTCTATTAAACAAGTGAGTAAGCCTTGGTGTAAATAAAAATATATAGTTGAAAAGAAAATATTCTCATCTGGGGTAATGCTCCCTTCACGAGGCAAAGAACCCCTAAGAAAAACCCCTGCATCTGCATTGAGAAGTTCTTTTCTGAGTTGTTAGTCAGAGTTGAGAAATAGACTTGCAAAACATACATTGTATTGCTATTGCTCTTGACTTCCCTCCAGAGTTAAATTGTCCCCCCCATCCTGAAAGCATCATATCTTTCATACACAGAATCTAGAGTCCCCTGAGATAGAATGTACCAGAGTGTCCCCACCCTGAGGAATATATTTCATGGCTCCTGAAAGCACTGTGGTGATTTGAAAGAAAATGGTCCCCACAGTGAGGATTTGGTCATGTTAGGAGGCATGAGCTTGTTGAAATAAGATGTGGCCTTCTTGAAAGAAGTGTGTCACTGTGGGGATGGCTTTGCCGTCTCTTTTGCTCATGCTTCATTCAGTGTCACACTGAGACCACTTCCAGTAAGTAGCCTGTAAGATGTAGAAAACTGAGCTCTTTCTCCAGTACCATGTCTACCTGGACACCATATCCCACCACGAATATAATGGACTGAACCTAACAACTCTAAGTGGGCTGCCCCAATTAGATGTTTTACTTTATGAGAGTTGTTGTGGCTATGGTGTCTCTTCACAGCAAAAGAAACCCTTAATGAGTAAGGCACATGCAAGCCTTCAAAGGAAGAAAGCAACCAATAGTTCTACCCACTATGGCAACTATAAACCACATCAATGACCAGCATGACATGACAACCTTAAGGGTGCAGTATACACATTCATACCTTGGAATCAAAAGCAATCAAAAGGCTTTAATTAGACTTAAAACCCCCTCAAGAAGGAGGAAACCATGCCTGTTACTGCATACCTAGCCAAGACCACCCAGGGTTTTTGAAGTCATGGATCTTGGAGGAGAATCTACAACCACCAATTTACTAAACCTTTTAAACATAATCCCCAACTACACTCTGAACAATTTTCCCTATATTCAGAGATAACTGTGGAAACTTCTCTTTGCAATAGAGATGATTACAGAAACTACAACCAATCTGAAATCTATGAGGCCCAGTCCCAATGGCTATATCTATAAAATGCTTCCCATATCTTAGTCTCAGGAAACATGGCAGAGGAGGAGGCATTGATATTGTAAGACCCAGCAAGACAGAGAATTTGCTGTGCAATTTTGTCTCCGATCGTCAGAATCTACACCCAAGAAGTCTCACCAGTATGACTGCCTAAGCATAAGCTCAACAAGGATTACAATAGATGTGCCAAAGTAGAGCAAGGAAATTCCACGAGCCTTCAACATTGCACAAAGAACTGCAGGCAACTATGGAATAGAGAAATACTCCCCTGCAGGAAAAGCACACCAATTAATTATCTAATACTAAATGTTAGCACTGAAAACATATATACAACTAACATTATACAGACTGAGCTTATTATGTTTAGGACTATGTATGGATGTAGGTATGTATTCATGCATGTAAGAACAATTAATAAAAAAACATGGCCATAAATTTGAAAGAGAGTAAGCATGAGTATATATGGGAGTCTTGGGGGGAAGAAAGACGTAATTCTATCATAATCGTAGAAAACTATTTAAAAAAAACATTTGGGAGACAAAAAACTATAACAAATTTGGAGACACACAGGCTGACAAAGGGAGGAAAAATTTACCTTTTCTGGAAACAAGTGGACCTTAACAGGAGTCTGGTAGCACCTCTTTTTGTTATTTCTTGGTTTCTAATCTTTCTCACGTCAATTTCCCAACTGCCGTGGTTCTGGGGGTGTGCTGTTTACATGAAGTTGAATTGCATTCAAACTAGTGACTAATTGGAAGTCATCATGACTTCAGCCAATCTCAAGAGCAACTTCTTGTCTATAGCCATATAACTGTCAATACGAACAAGATTAAGGTGAGGCAAACTTTTAGCTGAGTCACCAGGCAGCATTTATTGTAATTTCAATTTTTTAGCATGTTGTTTGTCTTACCTGAGACTCATCAAGATAGGCAGGATAGATAGAGATCAATTCAAACAAATGATGACTGAGTAGATAAATGTCACATGATGTGCACACTCTTGTCACCTTTCTTTATGAAGAAATATGTCTCATGCCAGAGATAATTTTCAGAGTGGCTCAATCAAGTGACACGGAAGCTCAAAGCCCAGTCAAGTCTGGTTCGAGGAACTGAAATCCCAAGTAATGCAATATTCACCTAAGCTTGTTTTGACATGAGGTTTTCAAGTGCTTGACCACCGTCGACATTTCCATGGCATTTCCGGGCTCTCTGCAAATATCCTATAAATGGGCCTAATGTAAAGCCTGACCTTCCACTCAAAATTCAGCTGCATAGGAGATTTATTTTGCTGGTCCACATTTCCTTTCCTGTGTGCTGTCTGTGTTTGATTATTTATTTATACCCCCTTCTACTTCCACTGAAATTATTTGAGTCTGCTTACAAAAATTAATTAATTAAAAGATGAGGTCAAAATATACATCTTATTAGAAGAAAACCAGGGTACATGCACTTCTCAGGGTTATGACATCCATGAGATGTAATGCCTCTGGATGTCCTTCCCTTGCACTGGATTTGTTTGTGAATGACCATAAGAGAAAACATTTCAATAGGAAATTAAGTCAGAAGGAAAGATTATTACTATAATAACAAATAGTAAAATTTATAAATACAAAGCTATATGTGCCTGAAAATTAGCTAAGAAAAAAATAAAATGATATAACTCTAACAGGAAATTGAGAAAACTAGAACACTGGACACTGCTAGTTTAAAAATGACACACTTGGAGATGAGCAGTTCTGATTTGCTGCTAGATTTTGGTAGAAGATAAGGATGTCGGTAGGAAGTGTGCCCTAATGTGTTTATTCAGAAATCAAAGTCTAGAAAGAAGTTATTCTCTATTCTTTTGGGAACCCAGCAGTATCAATGTGTCCTGAGGTGATGGTCCAGCTGGAGAGTAGACTCCAAGTGTGCAGATGGGTCATCTAGCACGTGTTGGGTACCATTTAGTTTCATCCCTATTTGCACTGCACTGTGGAGCCTGCAACTTGTCTAACTTACTGTTGCCTCACAGGTGATAAATCTTACCTTTCTTTTTTTCTTGTCCTTTCTTCTGGATTCACTTCTGAGAGTACAGAATTTAATAGTCTTATTTAATTTGAGAATTCATGCATACTCTCATTCGAGAAAACAGAAAATCAGTAATCTCTTCAAATATCGCATTCCTTCATTTTTTCTCTGCATTTCTAAAACTTAATAATGCACACATTCCACTGTCTTATGCCATCTTTTAGGTCAGCTAATAACACTTTACCATTTACATTCATTTTCTTCTATGCGATAAATTTCTTGGTAATTTCAATTATTTTTTTTTCTTCCCAAATTTCTCCTTGTAATAACTCTATGTCAGCTTCTTTTACTCCATTCATGAATTTATGACTTTTAATGATTGTACTGTCTGTCATTAGTTTAACTCATTTATATTTAAAGTCCCCCTGCCTATTTTTCATGCTGTCTTTTCTTTCTTTGTGATTTGATTCTGTTGGCTTCAAAATCTGCATAAATATAGCTGCCTTTATGTTGTTCTTTCATACCTCGTGATTTTAGGGTGTCAAGTCAGACAAAGTAGAATGTGTGCTCAGAAACTTAGCACGGCTATGTTTTTAATAGAGTTGATTTTGTGTGTATTTGTATGTGTGTAAGAGAGGTGGGGAGGGAGGAAAGGAGGGAGGGAGGGAGGGAGAGAGAGAGAGAGAGAGAGAGAGAGAGAGAGAGAGAGAGAGAGAGAGTTGTACAGTGAGCTTTAGAAACTTCCAAATGGGATATTTTGGCATGAGCATCCGCTGCAGAGACTTGCATAAATTACTCTTCAGGATTCAGGTGATATGCAAATTCACCATAAGTCTCACACAGTCCTGGTGAGACTTCTTGTCTTGTCATATATGCTTATATTTACTACAGTCCTTTATTGCTTGTGTAACACTAACTCTGTGTGTGTGTGAGTCTCTGTTGTTCTGTCTCTTTCTCTCCCATTGGGATGTGGGGATATTATACACTGTGGTTTTGAGAGAAAGCATCTAAATCATTCTCTTGTCGTAAGATCCTACTGAGGGTCCAGGGATTGCTAATTTCCTTCCCTGGGGCATCAAAACATACATGGTGTGAGTTCAATGATAATGTCTTTCTATGATGAAAATTGTGAAATATGCCCAAGAGGGTTTGTGAGTGATGTAGGGAGGGGCTTAGGGGCTTGGGTATGATTGATGTACAATATATTTTGGAAATTGCAAATAGAGAGGTATGTGCTCCTACTGGGAGCCATCTAAAAAATTAACAAATTAAGTTATCCGTGTTACTGAGTCTCTTCTGATTTGAAAGGCCATGCTTTTATAAAGTGCTGTGAGTTAATAACAAAGAGAAGCTGTGATGACAAAGGGGTACATGGTCAGAAAGAACATGGGTCAGGTGCACCAGAGAAAAATTGTGGAGAAAGTTAGATGGGAAACAGACCTAAGGTGATATACCATACATTGAGAGGGGGACTTTTACATATCTCCTGATAAGTTAAAAGCCAATCCAAACATCTATTAAACAAAAGAATGTTTCTCTGAGGAACTGAGGTACAGCTAGGGCATGGTACACAGCCCTGTATCACCCATACTAGGAACTGAAAATGACATCCTATCAGTCACTAATAGAGCTTTTTAAAAATTCATAATCTCTACCCCATCTTTGGGCTACTAAATCAGAACCCTATTCATTTACTTGATACAAAAATCCCTGATTGCATCCTAAGTTCAAAAACATACTTGGGATCAGAGAGAATTGTGGTTGAATATTCAATCAATTGCTTATTATCCACACAAACCTTGGACACTTACAATTAATTATACCTACTTTTTAGGATTGAGTGAATAGTAAATGAACCGATATATGCAAAGCATTTAAGATCCTGTACACAGGAAATGGCAGAAAATGTTAGTTACTGTTGTGGGATACCCACCAGAGAAGACTGCTTGGATATGGTTTAAGCCAATAGAAAGTATTTATTAGCTAGTTTTCTATTATTGCACTGGGTGTTCAGGATCCCAGTGGTGCACTGAGTCTTTCTCAAGGTGAGCTTTTAAGCACAAAATCCACATTCTATATTGAATACTTCAGTTAGCAAGAACAGCTGTTTAGAAGCAGAACTACAGAAGGCAAGGTTACTACTACATTTAGAGACTTTCCCAGAACTATGGACTTTGATGGATTGGCTATTTGTTTTCATTTAGTCGATGGTGTTGCCTACATACTGACTTTTATTGACTTCAAACATAATGTCAGTTGTGCTAAATTCTAGGGACCCAAAAATGTCTAGGGTTATTATAATTACATTTTTGTAAAGAAAGATAATCTATATACATTTAAAAATTTAGTCCAGAAAAATAAATGAAAAAAAAATAAAATTTATACCCTGGCAATGCTGAAGCATGCATAGGCAGCCTGTATGTGGCAGTTCTGTTGAGCTTGGCCATATTGGGTTTCATGGTCTAAGTTGATGAGGACGACTGACCAGGTCTATTCCTCAAGATGACACATCTCATTATAGATGGTTGTGAGCCACCATATGGTTCCTACGAATTGAACTCAGGACTTTTGGAAGAGCAGGCAGTGCTCTTAACCACTGAACCCCTGTCTTAAAAGGGCAGTGATAGCTACAATAATTTATATTATGAGAAATTGCTACTTCCCTTCCATAGTTTAACTATCAACTATCATTCAACAAAGATGTAGTAACCACAGACAGTATCTGAGTTTACAGTAGAATAATAGATGAACAGATATCCTTGCAGATATTGCTATTTCAGTGGGGGTGTTTAGGGAGACATGTGTGAATCTTAAAATCTTAAGGGTCATGGGCATAGAGAGGGAAAAGCATATCATAAGGAAGGAAACTAAGTTTTCACTCTGAGACTAGGAACTGACTGCTAGAGTCTTGGAGAGTTTGAGAACCACATAGACTAAGACAAAGTCAATACGACACTTCCCCTAGTGAGGAGGAATAAAAATGGCAGATGTTCATGGAATTGCAGCTCCTGGGTTGCACTGAAGCCCAAACTTTTCTTCTGAAGGTTTTATATTTGAGTTTGCTGAAACACACTAACAAAGGTTGACAATGAGAAGTCACAACAAATTTATTTGATGCTAGTTTTATGTTGAAGGAGGAGCCTTTAGATTAGAGGCTCAACGATGCAGCTGAAGCAGATATAATACTATATGACTGTTGTCTAGCACCTGGGAAGTAGAAACTGGACTGTTATGAATGAGGACAGCCTGGCCTACATACTGAACCCTGCTTTAAAAATAAGCTTAAAACAAAATTAAAAAAAACAGAGAGGAAATATCTGATTTTATGATTTTAATCAAGACAGCAAGGCAGATAAGCTAGGGGTTCAGAGCATATTAGTGAAAATGAATAGGGGACACAGCCAAGACTGGTCAGGTACTTTTTGACCCTTGGTTGTAGAATGTCATTCTTCTGCACATAAGCAGGACTGTGTGGAATTGGGGTCTTATGACTCACAGTCAAACAAGGCAGTGAGAATTTCTTTATCATCAATATTCACACATAAAAGCAGGGGAAACTTAAAGGAGAATTTTTGTGGGGTTTTTTTGATGGGCTCCAAAGGCCATGGATTCTTGATCGTATGACCCACTTGCAAGGAGAGAAATTCTTTTTTTCTTACTTGCTTTAGAGAAAAAAGAAGAGTGAGACAAAGGCAGATAAGAACAGGTCATAGATAGATTCTGCTTCCGAGACCTTCATGTTGAGGAATCATCAATTGAGTGTGAGCATATCTTTGTGAACTTTGAAGACACTGAGTCTTAGCCTTAGAAGGAATTCTGCCAATGGGTATGGTTGATGAACAGACTGAAAGGACAAGTAGGTGAGCTACTACCTCCTGCAGATTTTCCTTAAAACCCTTTCGTGTCACTCCACAAAGGGTTTTCTAAGCCAGCAAACATCTGAAAACTTGTAACTAAAGGCTTTTCATAGTATTACTCAACAACTAAAACTTACATATCTCTCTATATAAAATGAACTTTCAGGCTTGTCTAGTATTATATCTTTGATAAGTTTACATGGTTTCAAAGGTTATTAACATATAGTTAATAATATGTAAAATAAGTAATATATCAGTATTATTAAGTGGCAAAAGCCTGATTTATATCACTTTGCATTGTATTATATTCTATTAATGAGAGCATTGTATAAACATGAAAAAAGTCTATTTTTTTGCATGCAGAGAAGCCTAGAAAGAGGTGGTGTATATGTGGCAATATTAATCATCAGTCTAGACTCCTGTCTGTTTCTGCTTCATAATCTTCAAAGTTACTCCCAGCCCCTGTGCATTAGAAAGCTGAAAGGAGAAAAATGAAAAAGTACTTATGTATTAGTTACTTTCTATTGCTGTGATCAAACACCAGGACCAAGGCAACTTATAGAAGAAGGAAGGGCTTATTTGTGCTTAAAGTGCTAGAGGAATCAGTGTGCATTATGGTGGGGAGAAGTGCCAGTGAGTGATGGGCGTGGTGACAGGGGAAAGAAGCTAGAGCTCATATACCTTGAACTGCAAGGCAGAAGCAGAATATGAACTATAAATGGCATGACTCTTCAATTATCATTGTGTGTTCTCCAGTATCAAACTTCATCCAGCAAGGCCACACCTCCTAAACTTCTCCTTATTCAGAACCAAGTATTCATATGATGGAGTTATGGGTGACTTTTCACTCAAAAAATCACATTCTACTTGATGACATCCAAACAGAATCATGGGTGTATCATGTGCAAAAATGTGTGTTCTGGTTTCAAAAGTTCCCATATTCTTTTAGAGTCCCACCACTCATTAAAAGTTCAAAGTCAAAACTCAAATACAATCTTACTTGCAAATCCCTGTAAATAAATCCCCAAGTTACACATCTCCTACATACAATGGCATAGAATTACCCTTCTGAAAGAAAAGAATGGGTATATAGTGAGAAAACACTGGCTCAAAGCAAGACCAAGTCCCAGGAAGGCAAATGCCAAATTCTATTCAAGTCCAGTGCCAAAACTGCTGAGATGGTTGTTCTTTTTAAGCTTTGCACCAGTAACATGCTTCTTTCTCTTGACTTGGTTCCCATCCCCATAATCAGATCTCATTGGCAGATATACTATGCCTCTGGCATTTCCAACATCTTGGGAGTCTCCAGTGAAATCCAGACTTCACCTTCAAAGCTTCAAGTTATGGCCTCTAAGGGTCTTCATCCAGATACTCTTCTACCACACATTGCCTGGTTTCAGCAGCTATCTGAAACTGTAGGGGAAGATCCCATGACCCATTTACTCTTTCACCCTTCATGATTATAAAGCCACCAACACATGGATGACACTCAACTTCAGATGCCAGCTGAGGCTGGAACCTCTCCTGCTTGAACTGTACTAAGAGTAGTTTTGTGATTTCTTTTTAGGAGTGGGTAAGTCTTTAGAACTTTTACTTTGACAAGTTGGAATCACAGCCAGATGTGGTGGTAATGATGAGGGTATTGCTATGAGGCCACACTTTCCTGCATTCCAGTGTGGATCCTGAGGCCTCTGTTCAATAGTGTGAAGGTCCATAATACTTGCAATTATTCTTTATCTAGGTGGGGCTTTGCGAAATTTCGCTTGTCCATATTGATGTGCTGATTGGTATTATCATTAAGAAGCTCCAGCTTAGGAAATCATATTGTTGAGATTTCATGGATGCAGCTCCCTTCTCCTATCTAGAAGATGCTGTTTCAAATCATCGTGGTTCTCAGACTCATATAATCTTTTTACCCCATCTTCCTAAATTGCCCTGACCTAAAGATGTAAGGGTTACATGGTAGATGCACCAATGGTGGGCATAGCACAGTTGCATATTTTCTGCATCATGGATAATTGTAGCATTCTGAAATGCTTTCCATCTGTGGCCATAAGAAGCCTCTTTGATGAGTGGTGAGAGTGCCACTTATCTGTGACTATAAAAAGAAGTGTTTAGAATGCCGTTAAAGAAGTGGTAATAGTAGGTTTTCTTCCAGGATCTAGAGGACCCATAGGTATTTCTCTGGATGTTCAGTACCAGACACAAATCCCTCTTATTTAATGGGCCTTAAGTCCAATTAGACAGCTGTGGGTTAAAGTGCCTCTATTATACCACTGGCAATATCTTGTCACACTGGTCATTGTAGTTCATCTAATATCAAGTTGTCTTGAACTACTGATTGCTTTTCTCCATCTGCAGCTTGCATAGCACCTTCTGATACTGTAAAGGCCAGCCTTTAGATAGGAGGATTCCAGGCTAGCTGCAGCTCAGTTCCTTCGAGGCCCGGATATGAAGTATGTGGCATCCTCGGCAATAGAGTCTTACCTTCTCATTCTCAGAAGCAGTCAAAGGCAATGAAAAGACCCTGCATTGCTTGATGAGCCTCTTGGACTCTGCTAACTAACAACACAAAGGGAGTATTCTTGGTACCACTGTGATTTTTATTAGATAGTCTATGGCTCTTGGGAGAATATAATCACATCATGGATAACTTTAAACACAAACACATATATCTTCGCCATTTTTATTTCTTCTTTTAAGAGCTATTTGTTCAGAGAAATGCCCTACTTTTTAATTGGGTGATTTGTTTTCTTGAATCTTTGTTTTGTTGTGGTCTTTTTATATTGTGGCTATTAATCTAAATATTATATATCTATAAGATGTATAGGTGGCAAAGAACCTCTGTTCCTCAGTGTGCTTCCTCCTCACTCAATTGATTGTTTCCTTTGCTCTACAGAAGCTCTTTAGTTTTATGAGTTTGCATTTGTCAATTTGGGGTTTCGGTTACTGACCAAATAAAGTCCTATCCAGGTAATCCTTTCCTGTGCAGAATCTTTATAGAATACGACATGTTTTCTTCTAGCAGATTCAGGGTTTCATGTTTCAAATTGAGATACCTACATTTTAAGTAAGTTTATAAAAATAATGTTTCCCTATGGCTTTTCAAATATTCATAGTGTTATTTATCTCTCCTTTCACCGCCCTCCTCTCTCAATTACCCTCCCTCCCCGTTCCCTGTTAAGTTCCTCACTCTGTTTTCCCCATTTCTTCCTTCATAGCACCTGTATCCAACTACCCTGTTCTCTGGAGTTCCTTCTCTTTCCAGTCCCCAGTGCCCCCTTGCTTATGGGGTTACCTCAATCTCTATACTCATATCTAAAAATTTGGAGCTAGGATACACAAAGAAAAGATACACGTATCACATTTTCTTTCTAGGATTGGGTTACTTCACACAATATAATACTTCTTAACCATACCTGGGAGCTTTATGATTTCATTTTTTAATCTTTAATTATTATCACACATTTTATTATGCTCTGACAACAAGGAAAACTGTCCTGGTTGTTACATTCATTTTATTGGCATACAATTGTACTATCAGACATGTAAACAAATTATATTGTTTATAGGTATCATATTTTCATGGTAAGATTCACCTGTAACAAATTGATTGACCTGATTCTGGAGACATGTTTCTGCCAGTGAGACACCACTTCCTGAAGTCACCCCAAAACAGTGTTTTCAGTTGGAGACTGAGTTTTCAAAAACATGAACCTACAGGGTATTCTCACATTTAAGTCACAGCAAGAGCTTTGCAGATAGCAGGTGGGGACACTACCGTGCATGACGTCCCATGAAGGAGTGGATTCTGAACTGGTGCCTTTTCCAGTTAGCATACCTGCAACTGGTCTTCAAGCATGTGCTCTACCTCTCTATGTCCAACAATCCCTTACATAGAGAAGAGGGGATAGTAGCCAGGGACTACTTCTTAACCTTCTGCTCTATGCTTTGAAAAAATGTAGTTTTAAAAAATGTTTAAACACCCAGAATGTCACAAGCGTGGAAGTCAAATGTTGTGGTTGGGTTTTCATGTTAAACAAAGAGCAGCTGGGAATAGCAGTCACTGAATTGCATTCCAGAGTTTATTAGGCTGCAGAGCATAGCACAGAGCTTTATCCAAACAATAAAAGTCATGCTGGGCTTGATGATAGCAACCCGATATACACCACAGTTGTATTCAGCAAGTGCATTTCCTCCCCTGCCTCTGAAGTAATGAGTGACTGCTATTGTTAACTAACCTGCTGCAAACTTTATTGAAAATTAAACTATTTTTTCTATTTTTGCAATTTTCTTCATTTGCAGATCCATTTTCAGATGCACTCAAAGACAATTATCATATTTGTCACCTGCTAAGGGTTCCTAAGAGCAGAAACCAGTCTCCAACCCCAAAGCTTTCTTATAAACAAGTTTGCAGGCCTCATAAAGGCACACACCTTGCTTCTCATCCTGGCTACAAATCTTGGCATTGGTAAAGACATTAGTTCTATGCTATTTCTCTCCACAATCTGCAAAAGGTTTAAGACAGCAACAAAGCACAGTCCTAGATGAATATTTATGAAACCCATAATCAGAATAGGAAAAGAACACTGTTAGGGGAGGAACAAACTTTAAAGAGAATTCAGCAAGCATGATACTTACTAATAGTTATTTCTAATGCCTTTAAAATAAACCAGAGAGCGAAAGTAAACAGAATCTAAAGAGGGACACAAAGTGAAGCTCAGATGTCAAGCTGTTGTGGGAACAGAGGGGACAGAGGAGTTGGGAAGGGTGCTGTGCAATGGTGGTTATAAGTCATTAGGGTTGTGTTATAACAGTTTTTCAGAACATCTAAATTACAACGGAAAAACTCTGAGATGTGATAAATTCTTTATAATAATCTTATGCTATCGTGTGTATTTTCCCATATAATTTTGCCTTTTAGACTTTTCATTTTATTTTATGAAAAACAGATTATTTTTCTCACACATTATATCCTAATTGTGGTTCTCCATCTTTCCACTCCTCCCAGTTCAGATCTTCCTCACCTCCGCTCTCACCTTTCTGTGCCTCTTAGAAAACAGGCTTCTATGGATTAATAATAAAATATGATATGATAAAACAAAAACTAATGCTTCAAAATAGAACAAACAAACAAAAGGAAAAGAGCCCAAGCAAAGGTCCACTAAACAATTATAAATGCAGACCCCACTCACTGAACACTCAGGAATCTCATACAAACTGCAAGTGATAATATATACCAAAAGTCCCCATAGGGTGACAAGAAGAAAAAAGAAAATCCACAAATGAAATAAAATAAAAATAAAAACTTCAACAAAATAAAGAAAAAGTCCTGACATGACATAATGAGACAAGGAAGCTACAAAAGCACTATTGAGTTTGATTTCTTGTTGTATGAAGCGGGCTGCTTGTTGGTTCCTGGCTGCCCAGCCCTGAAATTAACTGTATTAATTAAATCATTGCTTGGCCCATTAGCTCCAGCTTCTTATTGGCTAACTCCCACATATTAATTTAACCCATTTCTATTAATCTGTGTATCGCTACGAGGCTGTGGTTTCCCAGGAAAAGTTCCTGCATCTATCTCCCTGCAGGGCTACATGCTTCTCTCTGACTCCGTCCTTCTTTCTCCCAGCATTTAGTCCAGTCCTCCCCACCTAGCTGTGCTCTGCCCCCACCCCGCTCTGCTATAGGCTCAAAGTAGTTCTTTATTCATTAATGGTAATCATAGCATACAGAGGGAAATCCCACATCAATTTCTATTGGGCATCTACTGGTAGGCATGAAGCCTGCCCTTAAGAATAATTGGTTTCCCTAGTGAGATTTTCTAGGAAAAAAAAAAAAAACAGGATTTTCATTGGTAAGTAGTTATCGATTGGAGAGAGGTTCTGGTTTAGGATGGGAACTTGTATCCAGCTCTCCCTTCAGGTCTAGGATCCTATATGGTACAGATCTGTCTAGGATCTTCTTTCCTTAGTATCCTTCACATCTCTGGCTCTTAAACCCTTTCCAACTTCTCCATAACAGGGTTTCCTGAGCCCTGAGAGGAGGTTGATAAAGATACTCCATTTAGAGCTAACTGTTCCAAGGTCTCTCAGTCTCTACCTATTTCTGGCTATTTGTCTCTATATTTGTTCCCATTGACTATAGGAGAAAGCCTCTCTGAAGATGGTTGTGCAAGGCACTAACTTATAAGTATAGCAAAATGTCTTAGGAGTTATTTTATTGCCACATCTTTTGTTTGTGTGGTATCCTTTGGTCAACAACTCAAATAGATGTAACCCAATCCCAGGACTGGAAGCTTCATTTGGTGACAAGAAATGTACAATTGAGGCTTTGTCCTCTCCATTATTTGGTGATTTCATTTGGATTGCTTTCATGTATGTATATATTATAGAAAGATTCTATTACAATAGGTTTCTGCACTACCCCTCAAAATGCCCTTAATTTTGTTGTCTTTCCCTGTACTCCCCCCTCTTCCAACTCTTCCTTTTCCTTTCTCACGTTTTTTCCCATTCAAATTCCCCCAATTCATCCATACCTATATATACTATATTAAGGGAGGTCGGTCTGCTCCTCCCATATCTCCTACTTTATGCCTAACTTTTATCTGTGGATTGTAGCTTGGTCATCACTGACTTAAGAGCTAATGCTCACATTTAAGTGAATACATATCATATTTGTCTTTCTATTCTGGGTTGCCTCACTCAGGATGATTTTTTAGTTCTATCAGTTTACCCATGAATTTCATTTTTTTAAGGTCTGAGTAATATTTCACTGTATAAATATGCCACAGTTTCTTTATGCACTCATGTGTTGCAAAACATATAGGTTGTATTCAATATCTGACTATTATGAATAAAGCAGCAACAAATATGGCTGAGCAAGTGTCTCTGTGGTAGGATGAAGCATCCATTAGGCATATGTCCAAGAATAGTACAGCTGGAAGTTGAGGTAGACAGATTTTCTATCTTCCAAAGGAATTATTGCACTGGTTTCCATAGCAGCTATACAAAGTTGTGGTTGCACCAGTGATGGAGGAATGTTGTCCTTACTCCACAACCTCACCCTATGGACTTTTAATTTGTTTCATTGATCTTAGCCATTCTTATGAGTGTAAGATGAAATCTCAAAGCAGTTTGATTTGCATTCGCCCTGTGACTTACAATATTGAACATTTCTTTAAATGTTTCTCAATCATTTAAGGTTCCTCTTTTCTCATTCTGTCAAAATGTCTGTGTCTTCTGCTGTAAGAAGCTTTTTGGTTTCATGTGGTCCCATTTATGAACTATTATGTTTGTGCCTGTGCTAATGGTATTCTGTTCAGAATACCTTTTCCTATGCCAACAAGTTCAAGGCTTTTCCTATTTCTCTTCTATTATTTTCAGAGTATCTGGTTTTATGCTAATGTCTTTGATGTAGTAATGAGGGTGGGCTGTGTTCCCAGCACCTGAGAGGAGCGCAGACCCTTTCCTTTTGTTCCATCCGCCCAAATCCCAGAGCCACCGGGCTAGCTTACATTCGAAATAACCACACGAAAATTGTATTAATTAAATTACTGCCTGGCCCATTAGTTTTGTCCTCTATTGGCTAACTCTTACATATCATTTTAACCCATATCTAGTAATCTGTGTATCACCATATGGTAGTGGCTTACTGGGAAGATTCTAATCAAAGTCCATCTTGGGCTGGAGAAACATGGCATCTGCTCCAGTGCCTTCCCTCTCACCACCTTCCATTCTGTCTACTCTGCCCACCTAAGGGTTGCCCTATCCTACAGGCCAAGGCAGTTCCTTTATTTAACCAATGAAAGCAACACAAAATACGGAAGAACCCTCCTACACCACTTTGATCCTTTTGGAGTTGAGTTTTTTACATTTTGTAATAACTACAAATCTATTTGGATTGTTCTACATGCAGCCATTCAGTTTGACTAGAACGATTTGTTGAAGATGTTGGTTTTTTTCCAATGTGTTTTTCTGACATCTTCATTAAAACCAGGTATCTATAAATAAGTGGATTTATTTCTCAGTCTTCAATTAAATTTTAGATCAATGTGTTTGGTTATGTGTCCATACCATTCTGGTTTTCTTGCAATAGCTCCTGTAGTACAGTTTTAAGTCAGGGATGGTGAAACCTCCAGCAACCATTTTATTATTCAGGATTTTTTAAGCTCTCCTGGATTTTTTGTGTCCCCAAATGAAGCTGAAAATTGTCTTTTCATGATTTGTGAAGAATTTTTAAATTCTGATAGGAATTGCATTGACTCTGTAGATTAATTTTTGTGGGATGACCATTTTTACTGAGCAAAAATGAATACATGTAAACAAACATGGAATATAGGAGGCAAGTTCATAGTGCTAAGTTCTGACAGAAAAAAACAAATTGGATAGATCTAATACTAGTAACTTAACAGAACACCTGAAGGCTTTAGAACAAAAAGAAGAAATTACACCCAAAATGAATAGACAACAAGAAATAATCAAACTCAGAGCTGAAGTCAACAAAATAAAAGGAAGCAAGCAAGCAAGAAACAAACAAAACCAATGCAATGACTCAATGAAACAAATGGTTAGTTCCTTGAGAAAATCAGTAAGATTGACAAACCCTTAGCCAAATTAACTAAAGAGTACAGAGAAGATCCAAATTAACAATATTAGAGAAGAAAAGGAGGACATAAGAACAGACACCAAGGAAATCCAGAGAATCATAAAAATATACTTTAAAAATCTGTACTCCACTAAAATGGAACTTCTCAAGGAAATAAATAATTTTCTTGATATAAACTGCTTTACAAAGTTAAATATAGATCAGATAAGCAATTTAGACAGAATTCTACCAGACATTCAAAAAAAAGAGTTAATGTCAAAGTTCCTTAAATTATTCCACGATATAGGAACTGAAAGAACATTATACAATTCATTTCATGTAGCTAAGATAACATGATACCCAAACCATATAAAGACCAAACAAAGAAAGAAAACTGGAGACCAATTTCCTTTATGAACATAGATACAAAAATTCTCAAACACTTGCAAACCAAATCCAGGAACACATCAAAAAGATCATCCAACATGATTACATGGTTTTCCTCTGAGAGAAGTAGGGATAGTTCAACACATGTAAAACTATAAATGCAGTCTCTCATATAAGCAAACTGAAAGACAGAAACCACACGATCATCTCATTAGATACAGAAAAGGTCTTTCACAAAATTTAACACCCTTTCATGATAAAATCCCTGAAGAGATTAGGGATACAGGGGACATTCCTCAACATAATAAACTCCATCGCCAACATCAAACTAAACAGAGAAAAACTCAAAGCAATCCCATTTAAATCAGAAACAAGACAAGGCTGTCCATTACTTGCTAGTTTTTCAGTAAAGCACTTGAAGTCCTAACTAGAGCAGTAAGACAACTGAAGGATATCAAGGGGATACAAATTGGAAAAGAAGAAGTCAAAGTAATTTTTTATTTGTAGATGGTATGGTAAGTATACATAAGTAACGCTAAAAACTTTACTGAGAAATTCCCTCATTTGATAAGCACTTTTGACAAAGTAGTTCGATACAAAAATAATCCACAAAAAAATCAGAAGCACTCCGATATACAAATGACAAACAGACTGAGAAAGAAATCAGGAAGGCAATATCTTTCACAATTGCCACAAATAACATTAGATATTTTGGAGTAACTCTAGCCAAGAAAGCAAAAGTGTTGTATGATTAAAGAGATTGAAGAATTTGATAATACCTTGGATATCAGAAGATGGAAAAATCTTCCATGCTCATGGATCAGTAGGATAAATTTAGGAAAAATACTGACAGTCCTACTATTTAGTAGGTGTATTTTTATATAGTATACATTTCAATAAAAACAACAGAAAATAAACACTTGGTTCATATTCATTTTTTGTTAGAGAATTACATCAAATAATGTGTTCTATGTTGCACAAGCAAAGACCAAAGAATATTCTATTTCAACTAAAAAAAATCCCAAAGTTATGGTATTTAAGGCTAATGTTTTGTAGCTCACAGAAAAAGTACATAAATCGTATTGTTTTAATGTTCTACTATATTGAATAATTTACTTTTCTGAGCCTCTTCAATTCTTGAAGGACTTTAACAAATACATAAATATTGTTGAAAATTGAAGAATAGCCTGAGAAATTCTCCAGAACCTCTTAAAGTTTGAGTTCATGGGCCATGCAGTCATGAACTGGGTTTAAGTTTAAAGTTCATTTGGCATAATAACTTTTCTTCCCCATCTTCCTCCTCATCATTAGAGTCAACTAGCTCAACTGACTGTGATGCACTCCTGCAGTCCTCTGAATGGAAGCTCCTGTTGCAGCAAGAGTTTGTAGTGGAGATGGTTCAATGGCAGTAGACAGGAAGCTGCTACCCAGAACAGAGGCAACTACCATGGAAGACCCCAAAACCCCACCCTCGTGTATCTACTTCCGCCAACCCAGCACCACATCCTTTGGTTCCAAAGTTTTCAAAAGAGCACACCTAGGGATCAAGCATTTAAAACAGGAGCTCTGAAGGGACATTTCAGATTCTAACTACAAAATGTTGAAAACAACTTACTGTCTCTTACTCTCATTCTTAAGGCGTGGATTGGGTTGAGCTGTGTGCCAGACAAGGAGAGTTGGAAGCGAGAGCTGTGGTTGGAATGTAAAATGAAATTAAAAAAAAAAAAAAAAAGAACTTTGACCTGAACACTTGATCTCACACATGATGACAACCCTGCTATGTCAGCCAAAAGTCTCTTCATTCAGATGTTCTTTACACATCGTGTTCCTCATTTTCCTTAGTAAGCCACAGAAAAGTTGGTATGAATGATGCCCACTCAAGGGAGAAGGGCCACTCACAGCTATGATGCAGCCACAATTGAACATGCTTTCACCTAAACAAACACCAGGAAACCCGAATGGTATCAAGTGATTTGAGAATTGAATTGCAACTCTGATATTTCACAAAAACTTGCTCTTACATTGCAAAATACTCATATAGACTATATTTACACCTCTCAAAAAATAGTCTACTCACTTTAAATATGCAAATGAACTATGTAATTATCTTGCCTTGCTTAGTGACTGTGAAACACTGTGAATAATATCTAAGGAATGTCTCCTTCTAGTGTGGGATCATTAGGACTTTGCTTTGTATTTGTTTTGTTTTATATCATCAGTTCTCAACCTGTGGGTCGCACCCCCTTTTGACATTGAACAACCTTTTCACAGGGTTGTTCAACCATCAGAAAACATAGATATTTACATTACAATTCAGAACAGTAGCAAAATTACAGTTATAAAGTAGCAGCAAAACTGGTTTTATGGTCAGGGGTCACCACAACCTGAGAAACTGTATTAAAGTGTTATAGCACTAGCGAGGTTGAGAAGCAGTGTTTTAGACGGTCTTCCTACACAGTTTAGACAGGCCTTAGACCAGAAACCTTTCAGTATCCCACGGTACCTGGAAATACTTTATTTTTTACTAAATATTTTCTACACATTTCCATATGCAATCGTTTTTCATTCTGGAATTTCCAAGGTTTATATGGACACAGGTCATTTTGCCACTTCTGTGTTGTTATGACTAAAATACACTAGTGTAACTTAAAGTTTTCTTTTTTGTGGTCTTAGAGATGCTTGTAGATGTGTGTAGTGAAAAAAGGTTCTTAATTCTTGATAGACAGGCAGCTCAGAAGGAAGAAGATGATATTCTTTCTGAATTTTGCCATTATATTTTCCCATTATTTTATTTTTATTAATGACACTTTAATTAATTATTTGAGAATGCCATACAATATGTTTTGATCATTCTCACCCTGTAATCCTTATATAACTTTTCTCAGATTGAATCCTTATCTTCCCAGCAGCTCCTATATTTTTGTCCTTTTATATTAATCCACTGAATCCATTGAACAATATATTCAAGATGGGGGTCCATCTACTGGAAGTGATAGACCTACCAGAGATCATCCTGTAGAAGACAATGGGCTCTCCCTTCCCAAGAAACCATCCCTGCCAATAGCTTGCCAGGCATAGGCAGAGACTCCTTTTCATTATTTTCTTGAGTATTCACATTCAAGGCCACAAATTTTAAAATTTCTTGGTGTCAAACATCAGAACGAACCTTCTGTGCTGGGTTCTAGTCGAAGCTCTTGATTGAACTAGACAACTATTGGTAACCAGCCAACTAAGACATGAACATGACAAGTTCTGAACAGGCTGGAACAAGATCTTGTTCTGGAAATGGTGCCTTTTCTACTGCACAATCAAATTTTATTGGTGGAATAGATTTCCCATCAGGTGTTAAAGAAGAAGCTGCAAGAGCTGCAAGTTTGTTGCCACTGTGTCATTGTAATTGCTCTTTGCTTTACAGCACCTCCTGTGCCCTGGAGCACAGATCTCTCCCACATATATAACTGTTAAATTTCACCATGAATTAAGCTATCACTACACTGGATCTTGATGACAGGACTAGGAAACAATGGGCCTGAGGTAATGGGTCTGTGGGTGTTGGCAGGTCTGCCAAGCATGCAAAGCAAACTGGGGTCAAGCTCCATCACCACAAAAATATACATACGTGTCCTTGTCTTCATCTGTTTCCTGGGATTCAAGTAAAATGTTTGGTATCTGAAGAAAGAATGTTGACGAATAGCTGAATAGCTGAATAATTGTAGTTAGCTTCCTGGTGTATGTAACCTTTCATTTAGTTCCAGTCCCTTATAGAGTTTTATATTGACTTTACATACAGTAATGCTAAAACATGATTAGTAAATTCCATACAACTTGCTTCATGAGGCTATTGGATCCTGAGCTAGAACTACTCCCCTTTACCCAGGTTTGCTTTCTGTACCATGAGGTCGTAGATACCAGATAGAGCTACATTCAAAGTCATGGGATTAGCCAATCACTTTCTTACTGGATTCCGGGCCTTTACCAAAAGTTGAATCCCATACATTGTTCCATAATCTAACCAATAACCTGTAACTAGATAGGTCATAGGTCTTAAGGGAACACTTAATACTGTTGCTCTTCTAAATGGACATAACTTTAAAATAGTTCCTAATGACTCATCATTAGAGCCATGGATTAAAGCATCTATCAGCCTCAGCAGGTAAGCTTCTCTTTACGGTGGTTTGTGAAAAACAACTGCTCAAGGTTGAGAGAACAAGAGACTACAGAATGTTCAGCATGTATATTATAGCACCTGTTCCCAAGGCACTGAGATCATTGCAGGCAAGGTGGAAGAAATAGTTTAAGAGCCACCGGTAGTAGATGACTATAAAGAAACTGTTTTCAGGTCACAGCAGGGCAGTTGTACAGAAGAACTCACAGTAGTTGTGACAGTATGCAAAAGACCTGTGGAAGCTCAAGCTAAATCAGAACAATTCCCAGAAGTGAGAACGGGAGTAGTCCTGAAGTCATTCCCCTAGTTGAGTAGCTATTGGCAATTGATAACTGTTTGTAAAGGGAGAGTCAGTTTTCTTTCGAGGTACGGTCCCTGAGAGATAGCCAATGCTCTGATAGGAAACAATATTTTCAAGTGTATATGAGTATCAGAAATTGAACTCAATGAATTTAAAAAATAGTAAAAAGAAAAGGAGAACATAAAGTTGGCTGGATAAGGAAAGAGGGGAGTAGTAAAGAAATATATAAATATAGAATATATATCATTAAGAGATAATTTTAAGAACATAGAGGATATGAACACCCTAAAATATAACTAGGGGCTAAATCATTAGAGAAACTTCTTCCTGAGGTAGATGGAAAAAAATAGAGACCCACAGCGAGACATTGTGTAGAGATTAAGAGACCTTGGAACTCTCAGTCCTAAATGGGTTGTCTCCATCAAATTCCTTCAGCATTCAGGGAATTGTGAGTAAGAGGAGGAAGTAAGAGCCAGAAGGAATGGAGGATACCAAGGAAACAAGGCCATCTAACGATATGCACAAGTTCAGAAGAACTCACAGAGACTCTGGCAGCATGCATGGAGCTTGCTAAGGTCTAACCTAAATATACAGACTCTAAGAGAGAAGTAGGCACAAGCCCCATCCATAATTCATAATCCAGAAGCTATCTCCAATTGACAACTGCTCACAATTGAAAAATTAGTTCATTCCAACTGAATTTTTTATTTTACCATATTGTTATCATTATCGTTGTTGTTATAGGCCTGTTTATAGTCTCTCTCTCTCTCTCTCTCTCTCTCTCTCTCTCTCTCTCTCTCGTGTGTGTGTGTGTGTGTGCGTGTGTGTTATTTGTTTAGCTCATGAATGCCATGTCTTGCAGATTTCAGAAAATCATACCAGATAAGCAGGAACTGGAGTTATAGATTATCATGAGCCACTATGGAGGTGCTCAGAACTGAACCCACATCCTCTGCAAGCGCAAAAAACCCTTTTAACCACTGAACCATCTCTCAAGCATCATGTATCCTGGTTTTAATCAGAGATCTCCAGGAAAACAAAATCAGTGGTATAGATATAGAATTATTTATTCACATATTATGTATGGAAATGAATTTGTGTGTCTGTCTATTTATATACTATTGTATTTTATTGTAGTTATTAAACATATACATCTAACTCTTATATGGTATGTTACTCTTATTTGTACATAGATGTATACTTCTATGTCTATTATAGGAATGAGCTGCATGATAGTTGGAGCTGGAGCAGCTCAGAAATCTGCAGCCTCAAGATCAGGAGAGCTGATGATATTGGTTTCGAATCATGAAGGTAACAGAACTTGAAATTGCCTTAAGAATCACAATAGAGAGGGAAGATCTCTCTTTGATTTATCCTTTTGTTCTGTTTAGATTTCCAATGGCTTGGGTGAGTCCCACTCATATTGAGAAGTGCCTCTGTGTTACTGAGTCCATCAGTTTAAGCAACACTCTCCCTTCTAAACACCCCTGCTTTGCTGATGGTAGAACCTTCACAAGAGATCTCTAGTTCTAAGCTGAGCCTAGCTTTATTTCCAAGTGACTTCTGTAAATTCTCTGTTGCTTCTCTGTAGACCTTACCTAATATGGTGGCACCTTCACAGAATTCTCATGATTATTAAAGTATTTGATTAACTTTAAGGTCTTGGAAGAGTATGCCATACTTGATTTATGTTAATTATTTTTATTACTTGTGTTCCAAACTAAGTGCTCCAGTTTGGATGTAGAATGACCCCCATTCATCATGTAAAAGGAGTGACAATGGGAGGTGATGTGCATGAAATTGGTCATACTGGAAGATACTGTGGGCCTTCAGGAAGAGTGTTATGAAAGGTTCTTGGGGCCATGAAGGAATTGTATATAGAAAACTCAGTCTCTTCCTCTGCCTCTTTGGCACCTGGTTTGTCAGGTGGCTGTGTCTCTACATGGTTCCACTGTGACACAATGCTGCATAGAACCAAAGCAATGGAACTCCCTCAACTATGCTGCCAACCTACAGGAGCAGGAGACAAGAATTCTTCCTTTTCTCTTTAGAGATTAATTCCTCTCAGGTAATCTCTGATAGCAACAGAAAGATGATGAACGCACTAGAGAATGAGGAATTTTTTTTTCTCCCAAACACATTTTGTGGGAGTGGCAAGAAGTAGTTTAGCTACTTATCTCCATGAAGATATATAAACAAGTGTTGTAGAGAGAGGAAGTGAAAAGAACACAAGGAAGCGGAAGCTGAACAGGAAGTCAGTGAAAGGCACCTGTAACAGCCTGCATCCCTATGCATTCCTTGAGAGGTCTTACTCAACAGAGGCCACTTTGTATAATTGTGATCAGTAATTTATTCTAAAACTGCTGTGTTGTGGGTGTTTATGTGTGTGTATTGTAGGAAGGCATAAAATCATATTTACTTGCGAAACTAATTTGCACTAATAAGGGAAATTGATGTAAATTACTGAACTATTTAAACTATGGAACAGTTTCACCTGCACTTAGGCTTGTTTAACTTACATTCACGAGCTCAAAAGTGATGAATTCTGGCCATCGGCGTCCAGCTCTAGATTATCTATGTAATGCTTTATTTTTTGCATAGAGTGTGATGTTTATATTTAGGTCTAATTAAGTTAGGTACAGAAATGTTGTTTGTCTTCTTAAACATATTTTTAAATCTTCCAAAAATAGTTGCCACATGGTTAATATTCAAAATGGGTTTTGCGAACTAAATGTAATGCAGATAAGATTTATCTGAATTGCTACAAACCCTGCTACAACCTTGAGTTAATAGGATGAAAATCTACTGGTATAGCCCTCTATTTTACGTCCTTACTTGTCAAGTTGACATACAAACACATCACTTATCAAGTCAAAGTTTTTCTATTCTTTCTGTTCCCAAGATCATATAATCATATCACAGTATAAAACTATTACAAATTCTAAAAGTCACCTAGTCTGTAAAAATTCACACTTTAAAAGTTTGGTCTCCTTAAAGTATCCATGTGTTCTCTAATATATCTCTCAACTGTGGACTCTGGTAAAACAAAAATAAATTAAATACTTTTGTATTTCAAGATGGAAGAACCAGGGCTCAGTCACTATCAAATCAAAGCAAAACCAAACTCCTACAGTGTCAATAATTCTGTATCCAGTATCTGGGATTCACTCACCATCTTCTGGGTTCCTTCAAAGGGCCTGAATTACTTCTCTGGTTTCACCCTCTGCAACCCACACAGATTCACCTAAGCTCAGGACTGGCTCAGGACTGGCTCACTCCAGCACTGCTGCTGTTCTCGATAGCTGTTGTCCCACGTTACTGAAATCTCCAAAATGTTGAAGTCTTCTGCTGCACTTGGACTGCACTTTCACCAATAGCCTCTCCTAAGCACGCTTCTGGGATTCCAGCTCTGCCACATCGTGCCAAGCAAGCCGCTCTGGCACCAGCTGATCTGTATGACCCTTTCAAGACTTCAGAACCAGTACTATCTGGGTAACTCTTACCAAGTTTGTCAGCATGAGGTACAGCCTTGACTGATCCTGAAGAAACACTTTCCAAGAGAATCTGCAGTGGTGATCTCTTTTATTAATATATTTATAATTTTATTATTGAGATTATAATTTAATCACAATATTTCTTCTTTCCCTTTCCTCCCTCCAAAGCTATCTATATAACCCCTGCTCTCCTTTAAATTCATGACCTCATTTTTCATTAGTTGTTATTGCATAACTTCATATATAGACATAGATACATAGATACACATATTCCTAAATATAACCTGCACAGTCTCAATAATGTTACTCATATGTATATTTTCAGGGCCCACAATTCAGCACTGGACAATCTATATTGGTATGCTCTTCGCTGGGGAAAACCACCTCTTGAACTCCCAGGTTCCCTTGGTTGCCTGTGACTTTTTGTGTAGAGTGGAGACTTCCTTGGCTTTTTAAAATTACAACCAATTCTCCAGCCCTGACTGAGCACCACCCATTGTCCTAGCAAAGGAAAAGTGCTGATCTCTTGTTAATCTCACCCAGTTCTTTAGTTCTAGATGACCAGAATCCACAAATTCTTAACTCAAAATATCACACAAACAACCCTGATAGAGTCTTTCAAATTTCACAAGTCAGGTCTCAATTCTCTTCATCTCTTTCAACACTAGTATCTTCCAAAATCCCACAAAACAGCCCATTGAGTTCTGAATTGTCACTGACTTTTCCAGCCCAAGGTTTCAAAATATGACATGTTAACATGTTATTTCATGGATCTGAGCTCCCAGTAGTAAGTAGCAGAGTTAAACATATGTATATTCTCATATAGATAATCACGATGCCTAATTTTTGACACCACTCATTGGTTTGGACTTTCATTGTACGCCTCATTCTATTGTCGCATCTATTCTCACATCACCTGCTTATTGTCATAGGTTTAGGAGAATTTTAAATTTTACTGTTGTCATATAATTGTATTTTAATGAAAACTACTTAAAGGTAAGACTGTGTTCTTTTTCTTGTGGTATGCCCATCTTCTAGCTGGTCAAATACTTAATCCATAAAGAGTGTTTAATAAACTGTCTCTGGGTTAGCAAATGAAACATGTCCACAGGTCATGGCCTGAAACTTCTTTGATGAACTAATCTTCCAGTGACTGAAGGAACATTGCCTTTAGTATCAGTGACAGTAACAGATCACAGTAAAACAAAGGTACCCTACATCACCAAGGTGCTGCAGAATAAAGTTCTTAGGGGACTTCATTTCTCTTGGATATCAGTTACCTTACACAGAGGCAAATCTCAAGAGGTTGATCTGTAATGGAAACTCTAATTCATTCCGCCCCTGTAAATTCTATAGGACTTTTCACCAAAGAACTCTTAAGAACTCAGATTACCATAGTAAATTCTTGGTAAAATTATTTAGTTACTCAGCATAGGATAAAAAGGATGAGTCTTAACATATAAAATTTGAGTCACCCTTCTGACACTTCCTCTGTCTGTGACCCAAGAGAAGAGTTTGATGCAAGGGGAGACCCTAGCTTATAAATGGTCCATTTTTATTTTGCCATCTATCATGAGAAATAGGATTTTCTGTGATCACTGCCAATCACTGGTTCCTGCTCATGAATGAAACAAACAGTGTGGGACGTCTGGATCTAAGAAGACTGGAAAACAAATCTCAGCACGAGCTGAGTGCTGCTGGCAATGGTAGTGTGTGGGCTGACTGGAAGCTGCTGTGTTAACCCGAGAGCAGACAAATGAATTCATGTCAAGGAGTCCGGAGAAGTTGTGGTACCAAACCAGAAAAGTGTCGGGGCCTGAAGTAGGTGGAAAGATGTACAGATAAAGATGTATTGAGAATGGTCCTCTAGGAAGATCTTAGAGCATGTGCCGACAGCATCTTGGAGAAGATGGGAGGTTATGCTGGCCAGTATAGATAATTCATAATGAGGATATATATTGATTACATTAAGGATACTGACAGACCCATTTCTCATACTGAAAGAAAAACTGCAGGAAAAATGTTAACGAGGAAAATTCCTGCGATATTAAGAATTACAGGTATTGATATGAGTTTGTGTTTTCAGTGTATGTAAAGATAAAGGTATGCATAGATTAAATGTGTACACACAAAACTGCACATATTTGATATGTATGTAGCATGTATACCTGTACACATACAAACCTGTGTGGAGAAACCTAGATGGAATTGTCTGTGTACCATTCTAGAGTAAATAGGATGAGCAGTTCTTCAGATTCCAAATATAAAATGTCCTTGAAATGTCTATTATACCAGAAAAACAAGAAAGTTGTTGGAAACAATTAGCCTGGGAACTGACAGGACATGGAAGTCAGCACAAAGATGCTCAGTCATCAAATTACATCATCCATCAAAGAATATAGCAGATAGCACATAGTTAATAGTGAAAACCATGAATTCGGAAATGAAACCATAAAGTTATTTGGGATAAGGGTCATAATATATAGATTATAAAAGTATCTCCAGCCAAAGATATTTTTAATATAAAATTCAACAGATAAATCCATAAGAGAATACTGAAATGGGGCTGTTAAAAGCATTGGCTGATCTTCCAAAAGACCTCAGTTTGATCCTTAGTACCCACAAGGCAGCCCCAAACCATCTGCAACTTCAGTTCCAGGGGTGCCAATACCGTCTTCCTCTTCTGATCTGTGCAGGCACCAGGTAAACAAGTGGTGCACAGACATACTTGTTCACAAACACACATACACATAAGGTAAAATACTGAAGCAACAAACACTAAAGTGTTCGGATTATGTGATTTTTAAGCCTGATCCTCTTACAGAAGAAACTTGAATAGATTCTTAAGATTAGATACTGATAATGTACCAATAAAAATTTCCTAACTGTGAAGATTGTGTTGTGGTTATGGAAAAGGATATATTTCACTATTGTACTATAGTGTTTGAGTACTGAGATGTATCCAAGAAAGCTGGAGATGCATGGATGTCATAGCCTCCAGGATGAATGCTTGATTGGGACGGACATTGTAGTAACTGACAATGAATGACTTATGTTACACTCGTGTGTGTGTGTGTGTGTGTGTGTGTGTGTAAACTGAAAGATCAGAGAAGCAGAGAACTTGAATACTCAGACTTAATAACTTGAATACTCAGACTAAATGGAGGGATGAGATCCTGCCTTTACCCACCTTATATTCCACCTTAATTTCCACCTCCCTAGAGTCGGGATTAAAGGCATGTAGTACCACTGCCTGTCTCCACTTCTCTTTTAGACTGGTTCAGTATCAAGTAGCCTAGGGTGGCCTTGAACTATTGATATTCCTGCTTTCTCCTCTCAAGTGCTGGGATCAAAGGTATGTACGACCACAGTCTGGCCTCCATGGGTAACTAGTGGCTCGCTCTGCCCTGTAAATACCAGGCAAGCTTTACTTGTCAGAATATAAACAAAATATAATTAATGCATTTCCCATTTTTGTCTAAGTAAAATGTGAAAGTTTTAACTAACTTAGAAAAACTGTATACAATAAGTGCAATAACTGTATACGAATATATAAGGCAATAATTAAATTAACAATGTCTAGTACTCTAGCATTTGACAAATTCAGAGAAAATACTCCTTATCTATCCTATCTTTGTGAATACAAAGTGTTGTACCTAAAGCACTTTCTATCCTAATTTGCATTACCATATTTCTACACACCCCTTTCTTTTTGTAATGAGATCCCTAAATCTAATCTCCTTTTTCCAGCTTTTTTATTGATCATTACCAATAACAACTTGCACCAAACCAGCCTTAAATGAAAATATCCATAACCCATTTTTTAGGAATGTAGACGTGGTTCTTTACAGTACTTCCTAATGATTGGAGGTACTTGAGGGACCTTTTTCAGAGGCCCTTTGGGGACCCTGAGAAAATTCAGGATTATGGTCAAGTCCTGAATTCTCTGGGGCTGGATTATCTCAGCCTGAAGCCTTGAAGCCATCCTGGGTATAGAACTCAGAGGAAACTGCAACAGAGGTGCTCTGAAACATTGCGTTATCTGGGCCATTTGCTCCCACTGGAGATTTTTCAGAGAGTCTTCCTCACTCAAATCTTATTTTTCTTAAACCAGAATGAATCCAGAGCCTCTCATTTCCTGTGGAAACAAAAGG
>JAQHUG010000227.1:408809-425039 GCA_028555095.1 Dicrostonyx torquatus | reverse complement strand
CACTTACAAGTGAGTACATATGATACTTGTCTTTCTGTGTCTGGGTTACCTCACTCAAAATGTACTTGTAATGAATGGACTTACAGAAAGGGCTGAGTGAAATTTAGATGAGGGCTGATTTTCATTCATCAATAACACCTAGAACCACTGAGGTATGCTACCCTCCTTGTAAGACTTAGGGATATCTGTGTTGTACAACTATTTATTGATGATGACAACACTTTGGCTTTTTTTGTTTTTGTTTTGTTTTGTTTCTTGTTTTTTTTTTTGTTTTTGTTTTTCGAAAACTAACCCAGAGAAAGGTGAGCATGAGTTGGAGGGTTTTATTTTCTACTAAGAAATTTTCCTACTGTGTTATTTTCATGACATTTGTATTTTAATCTCATGTTAGAAATATCAGAAATAAAGTTCCCTGACCAGAATTAGTCAATCTCTAAATTTATTCTCAATAAATATTTTCCATTTGCATAATTCTGCCCACGTGTAGCATGTGGTATTATGTAACCGCCATGCCTGGCCTACTCAAAAGAAGACTGAGACATTGCAGGTCACAAGAAAGGAAGAGTGACTTCAACTTAGATCCATTCATTATACAAGTCAACAAAGCCCTGTGTAATAGAACTTCAGAATTGAGCTGAGGATTTCTATTCCCTAAACACACATTAAAATGGTTAATCAGCAAAGCAGCTTTAGACAAATATTCAGAGATTACAAATCTTACTTAGCTCTTGTACACAAATTAAAACACTTCTTTGCTACCCTACTCACATAGTTTTTCCCTTTACCAAAGAAGCATTTTTGTCTTGAGATCTCTTCGGTGCTTTAGATTCATTATAATTTTTTAATTTAAGATGTAATTTCTGGGCATTGTGTGAAAGTTATTATTTGTAAAATGATAACTCAAATCTATCAGAAGCATCAGTAAAAAAAATAATCCTGACAAAAGGCAGACTACCACAAGTTAAAACTATAAAGTTCATTTTGTCACTCAAAATCCCAAGAAACAATGCCCATCTAGCTATATCTCACTTAACATTCAAATATGTAGATGTGCATAAAGTGGACTCTCAGAAAATCATCCAATTCAGTCTAATTCATAAACATAGTCATGATTTTATAAAGCAATAGGTATTCTGCTAGCACCACAAGAATGACGGAAACAGGATAAAGCATTATTTGGGCTTCTAAGTATATGATGTGAAGGAAATAAGTGTTAGTGAGTGTGTGAGTGTGCATGTGTAAAAGCTATAGGAACAAAATTAGACATGATTATATCATATGGAGACAAATACATGTCATCAAAGAAGTAAGGTTTTCTTGATATTAAAATAATAGAATTTTCATATAATTTAAAAATCCAAGTACATTTTGAAATAGGGTTTTAATCCTTTTGTGGGTTCAGAGAATCAGAAATATTGATGAAGTCTCCACCTGAAATTCTTAATAGTTTTAACTAAAGAAAACACAGGAACTTGTGAACAAGCTCAAGAATTGCTCAAAGATCAATGTGAACATCAATTAGAACTATAGCCAGAACTAGAATGTCAATTGTCATGTGACTTGAATCACATGAGGTAAGTTAAGAATGCACATGGGAACCTGATGTAGGTGCTGTGAGAGGTCCTTCTATATGTGTGTTGCTTTTATTGGTTAATGGATAAAACTTCTTTGGCCTATGGGAGGGCAGAACATAGCCAGGCTGGAAGGCATATAGATAGATAGATAGATAGATAGATAGATAGATAGATAGATAGATAGATAGATAGATAGATAGATAGAGATAGAGATATACATACATGAGAGAGAGGCAGAGGCAGAGAGAGAGAGAGAGAGGCAGAGAGATGCCATGTAGCTACCAAAAGAGAAAGACACCTGCTAGAACCTTGCCAGTAGGCCACAGCATTGCGGTGATGCACAGATTAATAGAAATGGGTTAATTTAAGATGAAGAGTTAGCTAGGACTATGCCTGAGACATTGGCCACACAGGGTTGTAATTAATATAGTTTCTGTGTAATTTTTCAGGTCTGTGCTGCCAGGAAACAAACAAGCAGTCTCAGTTTACAGGAACCCATGAGAGCCTTGGTACTATTAGTTTTGGGAGATAAAATGCCCCCCAGAGACTCATCAACATTGAATATTTGTCACCTGGTGCAGTAATGTTCAGAGATAGAACCTTGATAGGTAATTGAATCATGAGTCCTGTGTGACAGTCTATCTTGATGGCCAATTTGATAGGATTTAGAGTGATCTAGAAGACAAACTTCTTGTGGTTTCTGTGACAGGTTTGTCAGAGTGATTTAACTAAAGTGAAGAAACTAGCTGAGGGTGGATGGCTCTGTTCTAGAGGCTAGGGTTCTGCACTAAATAAAAAGAGAGCATGCAGGAATACCAGCATTCATGTCTCTCTGCTCCTTGAATGGAAAAGCGCTCTGACCTGTGGTCCCACGCTCTGCCACTATGCCTTCTACACTGTTATGCTGTGCACCCCAAATAGTGAGCCCCAATAACCTCTTCCTTTCCTATGTTGCTTTTGTCAGTCCTTTTGTCACAGAAATAAGGAACCTCGCTCTAATCTCATGAGTGGGTTAGTAGCTGAATGAGCTATTTGTGTACAGGGCTTGGTTTGTGGGGTAGGTCCCTGGTGAGAGATAGTTATAGATGGACCTTTTGCGACCCCATTCCTGTCTTTCTCTGACTCATCATCTGTGAAATGTGAAGCTTCCTCCCCACAACTCAGATTCACCACCTCAATCTCTAAACAAAAACGTCAGCTGTGTAAAATAGAGGCCAAAATAAATCTTTCCCCCTATATGTTGGGTTTGTTCATCATTTTCTCACAGTGTTGAAGAGCTCACAAGTATGAAAGGATATGGGCCTAAAAAGGCTGTTTCTGGTTATGTACCAGCCAGCTGAATGAGAAAATACAAGAGAGAAGAAATAGGAGAAGGCTACTTCTAGTAAGGTGATGGAGGAGAAGCAACACCAGAAAGAACTACTGATTACAGTTTGGGAATCTAAGGGAGCAGGGATATTTTATCACTCCATCAGTTGTTTTTAAAGTACTTGATTAGACCTGATCAGTGTCTCAACACAAGTTTACAATGCAGCTGAACTTAATGCTACAACTACAACGAATGCAGTCAATGTATGGCCTTCTTTGATCTTTCTCCTTTCTTTTTCCTTTTATTTTTACTCTTCTTTTCCCTTTTTCCATACCCATTCCTTTCATGTTACACCTCAGAAAATCCCCAGGTTTATGAATTCTGAGTACATATTTCTACTTCTATTTTTAGTCTACCATTAACCAAAGTACCCAATTATTTTTCATTTTTTCCTTTTTCTTTATTATCTTATTCCACTCCTAATTTTGTCAGTCTTCTTTATTCCCATATAACATTTATCACTAGCTTTGCCTTGATCGCTATCTCTTCTTGTTTTCCTTTTTTCTCATATACACAAACAGTGTGAATACCTATCGTACTATTAGGGTCCTTTTCTTACCTAATTAAATTGGTACTTAAAATTTTATGTAGTTACTTTCTATCAGTTATTAGAGCAGGTTAGCTACTATATTATCATTGAAGCTGTAGAAAGTTCTCAGCCCTTAAGGTGAACTGGAGATAAAGCCTAGTTCCTCTAAGATATATCAAACAGTCTATTGAAAACATTATCATAACTGTGTTAAAACCTACTCTATTTGGAACAAGGCTAATTCCTCTACCAAAAGAAGAGGGACAACTTGAATAAACAACAGCAACATCTTAACAAGTGAACAAAACCCATACAGGCATACTTCAGTGTAAAAGAAACAAGTAATATGAAAACCAAGGCAGCTTATATTTCCCTAAATCATGAATGTGGCAGTGATGTCCATAGATCAAAATTATTTAGATAAACTTTCAGAAGCAGGATTAAAAAGAATGAGCATGAATATGGTAAAATAACTCAGATTCTTTAAGAATGCAAATATTTCCAAAGATAACAAAGAGGTAGGAAAAATAAGAAGTTGTTGATCTATGATATAAAAGTAGAATTTAATAAAGAAATAGAAATACTAAAAAAATGTCAAACCAAAATGATGATAGAATGAAAAATAAAATATGTTGTTGGAGACTGCTCATTCATTTTCTGGCCACCCAGAGCCAAATAATAACACAGAAACTATTAATTACAGCACTGTTTGGCCAATAGCTTAGGAATATTTCTAGCCAACTTAAATTAGACCATTTCTATTAATCTATGTATCACCATGGGACTCTGGCCTACCAGTAAGGTTATGGCTGGAGGCTGGCATCTTTCTCCTTCAGCAACTAAATGACGTCTCTTTGACTCTACCTACTCTCTCTCCATAACTCTGTTCAGATTTCCCTCCTGGCTTAATTCTACTAAGCCATTGGCCAAACAGCTTCTTTAATAACCAATTGTAATAAAACAAATTCATAGCATACACAGGGGAATCCCATATCAAAAATAGGTCAAATAAAAGATTCAGTGAAATACCTCACCAATAGAATATAACATGAGAAATAGATTATCAGAGTATGATGAAAAATAGAGGAGTTGGATCATTCAGTCAAGTCAATATTTTTTAATGTATAAATGAAACATTCAAGGATTTTGACCCTTCATTAAAATGAGAAAAGTATCAACTATAAGCATATAAGGAGAGGAATCTCTTGCAAAAGTCACAGTAAATATTTTCAATAAAGTCATAGAAGAAAACTTTCAAACTTTAGGAGAAACCCATCAATATAAAAGAGGCCCAAAGAACACCAACCAGTTAGAACTGGAAAGAAATTCCTCATGCGGTATTAGAGTTTAAACATTAAATGCACAGAAAAAAAGTATATTGACTGATGAAAAACATAAGGAAAGACCAAGTCACAAACCAATGCTGCCTCATTAGAAGAACTGCTGTCTTTCAAGTTAAAACCCTAAAAGCAGAAAGGCTTGGATTGGTATTTTACAGGGCTAAAAGACCACAACTTTGTCAATATACCTGACATAGCTATCTGCCATGATTGATAAAACAAAGACTTACCATGATGAAAGCAGATTAAAGGAATGGATGAGTACAAAGGCAGCCATACAGAGTTGTGGAGGCCCAAAAATGTGAGCTTATTTCCATGTTGACCAAAGGTCAGGGAGTTGGAATTTACCTCTATTCCTTCAAGGTTATTGCTTTTCTACCTCAAAAATTGATCCCACCTAGATTTAGATCAGAGAGTTCGGCTCTCTCAAGATTATTGGCAACAGGTGCAGCTAATAGCCAGCCCTTGTATTTCAGGGATAGAGAAGTGGATGTGTTTCCACTTCAAACAAAAGTCTAAGGATTCCAGTTCCCTTAAGGAGATAACATTGGATTCCACCCAAGAAGTGGTTTGCCTACAGAATGTTTTGGTCTAGGGTGTGAGTGTAACATGTTTTGTTCTATCAACAGAATGTTAACTATAGATGTAGCCCATGACCTTTAATTAATATGTTTATTTTCTTGTATCATGTTAATGAAATTTTTGGTCTTACTCCTACCTTTTGGGGCCAGGACTATTTTAAGCAATTTGAAATCAAATATGGGCAAATTCTAGTACTCAATGAAACTCCCTACCAATACTATTCTATGTGTTTCTGTTTTATTATTTTTATTCATGTCTTCATATTCTTTACTAATTTCTAAATCCCCATGCCTCTACCCAAGCATTGAGGTATTTTTTATCTAGGCTAGTCCTCAACACAGAGGATACTGGAATACTTTATTATAAAGAGAAAAATGAATATACTTAAGCATCTAGACTACAGAATGATAAATAAGACACTTATTTTAAGAACAAGGACTAAAAAACAGAATGTAGGACTATCAAATAATAAAAGGATATGAAATCATGGTGCCTGTACACAGTAAAATTTTGTTAATATATAAGGAAAAATTAAATTAAATTATATAATAATCATAAGCCATGTGAAAATATGTAAATCTATTATTTTATAAGTACATATTTTATATATAAATCTATATATATTTTATATATGTATACATCATACATATATTTGCTTATATATCATACACATATATGTATGATACATGCACACAAAAGAGTTTAATTGGAGTTACCCTACAGCAGATGGCAAACTTCCTTCCAGAATCCATATGCCATTCATTGCCAAATAAATGTCAAATTTTAGTTATAGAATATATGCCCTCAAGTTCTTACTTAGTGGTGTCCCAGAGGATCAAAAATAATACAGACTATTGTAATTACTCTTCGTCGCCTACCACAACTTGATTCTACACTAAGGTCCTGAACCAGAAAACACCATATACTTTGTGGTATCACAGAACATAGGGAAATAAAGTTGGTATTGACCAGGAATCCTCTCTTATCTGCTTGCTAACTTTCACAACCCTGATATGTATTACACAAGGCTGCTGTAAGAGAAGAGTCATCAACTTAGCCAGTTGTGAGCAATTTGAGCTACAATATGACCCTCAAGGCTAGATATGCCCATTGGGGCAATAATGGTATGCATTTTATGTAAGTAATTAAACACTTTTTGATTGAAGGTCTACTGCACAGGAGGAAGCTCATGTCTATATTGTAAATCTGGCCAAGAAACCACAGCTCAGAAACTCATGGGCCCCAGGAGAGAACCTACTACTTTTAATTTGCTAAATTAAAGTACCATCATACTTCCCTCTGAATCTTTATCTTTATCACAGGTTAGTGCCATCCTCATTGGAGATGCTTGGGACAGTGACTAGTAGTTAACAAAGAAACTTACAACTGAGCAGATAGCAGAGAATAAGAGTCTGTGTAAGGCTCATCCATAAATGGGTTACCACTCTCTACAGGCTGAGGGATCATCATGGGAGTGGGTATGTAAAGACTGCAGAGCCAGGGGTTAGGGAAGACCGGGACAAATCTGTGTCTTCTGTACATGGCAGGACTGCTGCATTCAACAATTCATAGCAGCTGGGATTGCCTGCAAAAGGCCTTCATAAGATCAACCTGATCAACGTTCCCACAGGATGGGCGAGGCACAGGATCCTGCATCAGACCTCTAGCTGAGGAGCTCTTGACAGTGGGTGGCTGCCAGGGTAGGGAAAAATCAATGTCTTTTTAATTGGGTAGTCCCCAATGTGTTGATCAGGCTCCAGTGGATGCTCCCATACATACCCACAAATATCCGAAGAGCAGAAACCTGACTTAGTGCATTATAAAAATAAACAAACCAACAGGAAGAAGAAAAAAACAAAACAAGATATGGAGAACTTGGTGAGGATCTGGGGAATGAAAGATGGGTTTGCAAGGAATTAGGGGAAGAGTGTTTACAAAACACTAAAGAATTAGAAAAATATCACATTTTTAAAATTTTAAAATTTTCAAGATAAAAGATAAGAAAGGTTTGATGCACATATCATTCCACTAACAACAATACTCAAGTCAGCCCATATTTCCTTTGTTCTTCTATAGCGCAACAGCTTCCTAGACTGCTCATGATAAGAAAAATAAATGACTGTGAAGGTTCTTACTAATAAAAATAAACCAGTTTTAGATTATTATTATTGTTATTGTTGTTGTTATTATTTTTTAAAATATCAGGGGTAATATAAAGTACCCAAACACTCTCACCTGACTTTTTAATGTTAGTTTTAATTTTTTTAATTGTGAGCTAGCAGGGAATCTGACTGGGTTTGATTCACTCACAACCATCTGTAACTCCTGTTACAGAAGCTCTGATGCCCTTTTTTGACCTACTTGGGGAATGACATATATGTGGCATACAGAGAAAAGTACACATATAATACAGAATTAAAATTAAAAGAAAAAATTGAAATGGGTACAAATTCCTGCACAAAAACAATATCACAATAAACTTTAGAACAAAAGAACCTGTGAGGTGAGAATGGAGATGGGATCAAGTTGGAGAAAACGTGGTAAATATAGGTGTGTAGATATCTAAGATAATCTCATTAAAAGAGTTGAAAATAGCATATTCTGATACAAAAAGAAGTGATTCCAAACAGAAATAATTGTATACAGAATGTGGTAATAGAACAATATATTACCACTTGTCAGTCAAGCAGGACTTACACAATTACTTCCTTCATTCATTGCCTCTCCTTTTGTTTTTAAAAATTCTTTCCTCTTATTATGTTTGAGATTATAATTTAATTACAGTATTTCTCCCCTTCTCTTTCCTCCCTTTAAGCCATTTCATATACTCTTCTCCACTCTTCTTCAAATTTATGGTATTTTTTCCTAATTGTTAGAGCATTAATGCATGAATATGCATATATGTATATATACCTGAATATAACCTGCTTAGTCCATATAATGTTCCCTGTATATATGTTTTCAGTACTGACTATTTGGACTGGATAATGTACTGCTGTGTTCTTCTCTGGAGGAGATCGCCACTCCTGCATCCAGATTTCCTTAGTTGCCTATAGTCTTTTGTGTAGGCCTGAGGTCTTGTTGGCTTTTCTTTGCCCAGTTGGCACGTTCATTTGTGTCCTCCTTATTCACTCCCATTTGGGCAGTCATGTTGGTGAGACTTTAGAGGAGTAACTTACGATATTATTAGGAGATACCACCTCACAGCAAAATCCCTGATCCTCTTGCTCTGACAATCTTTCCATACCCCTCATCTGCAATGTTTCCTGAGTCTTAGGTGAGAGACTATATCATTTGGGACTAGGCTCCAAAACCCTGCATTTTGATTAGTTGTGGTCTTCTGTAATGACCTCTATAAGTTACAAAGATAAGTTTTTGATGATGGCCAGGGGAAGGGGTGTTGAGGAGCACACTCATCTGTAATAAAAGAACAATATTGATAGGTTGTTGGTAGCTATTATGCTCATTTAGTAAAGTAGGTTATAGATTCTTCTCCAATAACCATGACTTCACTAGCACTGAATAGTTGGCTCAGCTTTCCAGTACCAAGCATGGTCTCCCTCTTGATGAACAGGTATTAAGTACAGTTACAGAGCTATTGGTTACTGCCAGGGGATGTTTGCCAGCTTGCCATTACTGCAAACATACATACATACACACACACACACACACACACACACATGCACGCACACACACACACACGAATTAAAAAAGTCTTTAAAAACTGTGCTTGTGAAACTGAAAAAATAAAAAAATAACATTTTCAATTATGTTATTATAGAAAATAAAATGTAAGGAGAATTTTAAAGCAATATTTCCCAAATATTACACTTTCTCATTACAAACACCATAAGATATGCTATAAAATAGGTACACACTTTGAAACATTGCTTACAAATGGAGAGAGACAGACTAAAAGAATCTCAGAAGAGACAGTCCATCAAACCGCAGGGATGTTTCTCTCTAAAAGTGACATAGTAAACAGAAAAGGAAAGTGACAAATATTGGTCAGGATAGAATCGTTTGCGCTGCACATGTTAGAGTTTATTGTTTTAAGTGTTCCTGCTGTCTTCTGACAGCTCTCACTTCCTTAGCCCTTCCTGACAGAAGTGGCAGCCAGTTTGGCTCTACAGTGTGCTGTTTGGTCAAGGTGGTGTGAGTAGAAGTATCTTGGCATGTGATCTGGCATCGTCAGGTTGTGCCAGCAGTTATTAACTCTGCCAACTCCTGTATCCCGTCTGCTTCAGCTTCAGCCTTATCTCAGACTCAGAGGATGGGTTATTTAGCCACATCTGCAATGTGTGTCACGTAAACCAAGCATATACCTTTGTTGCTATGTGAGTCACTGCAGTGTTGAGGGTTACTATGGTGTAACCTGTCACAAATTTATGAATGAAACTCAAGCAAATAATCCCCCAATCTCAGGATTTACAAGTGTTCCACACTTCTTTCCCATGCCCCTGTGTATTCTACAGGTTACATTTCAAGCATCCAAGGTAAGAGAAGCTATGTTCTGTTCTGATATGGGTCTCAGATGTAAAAGCCTCAGGTACCATGGAAACAGGAAAGAGCACAGAGGGCAGGGCACATGAGCATTTGTCAGCTTCCACCTCTATCTCATTAGGCCTAGTAAGAAATTAAGGCTGAGTAGTAAATATAGGAATCACAGCATATTTTCCACAAACTCAATAGGCATAGCAGATATGTACATTCACATATACAAAGGACATTTGAAAATGTGAGCATGTGCCAGAAAAAATGGAAAACTAGAAAATGTTGGATGTCATATATGGAAATACAGAAATTGGAAAATATTGATGTCATATGTGTCAGACACTGGAAGAGTCTAGTAAGGTGGGCCTGAATATCATTATTTAAAAGTAAAATATAGTGTCATAGTTTTACACATGCTGGTGTAGCTAAACAATTTAATATCAAATTAAAAATAAAAATAAGCAAATACTTTAAAGTGAACAAATGATCTATAATAAAAATTAGAAAAAGAAAACTAAAGCTATTCTAGTAATGAACTATACTATATTGAATAATTTTGGGTAAAGTGATAAATAAATGAGAACAATTTAATTTGAAAAGTATATTAAAGTAACCACATAGAAAGAAGAAAATTATAAAGAAAATATAAGCACACATAAAAGAGTATCAATAGAAACAACTAGGCCTTAAAGACATAAATTCTTGTAAAATATAGTCAAGGGATAAATAAATCAAGGAATGGAAACCCAGAGGTATGTAGAGAGCCAATATATTAAAAATTCGAGGTTCATCTAACGAAAAGTACATAGTTTTCATCTTGAGTCATGTGTGTAAGATAAATTTAAATGGTACTGAAAGAGTCTTCACTTAAAAAATCAGACATAATTTTCAGATGAATCTGACTAGTAATACCAGGGAACTATGGATTAAGGTCGTCCAGTCTCTATACATTGTCCTATGCAACTAGGGCTTGGTTTTGTGTTGTCCCAATAACCTTAAGAACTGGATTACACTCAACTCATTCAACAAGTTCTGATAACCCTCATACCAAAGTAGATAAGAATATTAAGATAGAAATCAAGTGATTTACTATTTACTGTAGATGACATAAACATTCAACGTGAGACTTCTAAAGAAGGAAGAACACTCTAGAGCTATAAAATGGTCTATCATAAACAATGTATAAAACCCAGTAGCTCTTCACACATTGAGATAATTCAAGACTATATAAAGAATTAAAAATATTCTGTTTATTGAAGCTACAACAATCACAAGGAGTCTTAAAACTAACTTAAGTCATTAAGTCATTTAGAAGTAATGAGTGTTAAAAAATATAAGAAATCTTAGTAAAAGCAGAAAATAGAATAAAATCACTGTTCAATATCCAATATTACGATAGCACTGCAATTGAAAATTTTGGGAGATAAATTATTGAATAAATATTGCCAGGTATTTAAGATTATAAGAAAGAAAGAAAGAAAGAAAGAAAGAAAGAAAGAAAGAAAGAAAGAAAGAAAGAAAGAAAGAAAGAAAGCCAAGCACACTATTCAGAACAATAACCTGTAAGGACTAATAGGAAAAGGCACATTAAATCTTATTGAAGGAAAGAGAAAGAATCTTCACGCCTCTTGCAGAGAAGGATATAAACAAGTCGTGGGACACAAATGTCACAAAGGCAAGAAACAAGAATAGTTGTATTCAGAAGAAGACTTTCCCGATGCTGATCATGATCAGGTTCTCATTAAACCCTGAGTTGTTCTCCTTCAAGTGTCCTTAAATGTATTCATTTGTTGGAAATCCATATAAAATACATACTGGCATGCTATTTCAGCTGGGTTGGTTAACATCAAGAGAAAGTAAGATTTGTCCACTGTCTGTTTTATAAATAAAGCTTTATTAGTACTTAGTCATCCCAATCCTTCCCCAACACTAAATTATTTATTCTCTAATCCTACACAGAATTCCTGCCAGTCTGTCATTCATGTTACCTTCTCCCTTCTGGACTTTCTGTCTCACTTCTTTTGGTTGAGGATATTTCTTTTGAATTCATCTTCCTGGGAGGAATTTACTTAAGTCAGAATTAGTTTAGTTAGTCAGCATAGATTTAGGCAACACCCAATAGCTTTTGCACATAGAAATAAAACATTATAGAAATTATAGCACCAGAAACCTGCTTGTGTGATGCTCTTCCACTTATCATGCACACAAAATGTACAGAGGATTTGGTTTCCCTAATTCTTGGTCAAAACAGTTTCTCCCACTGGATGTATACTTGTTAATATGCCATTTATAATTACAAATACGTACATACACTCCCACACTAGGGGAAATGGGAATTCAGTAAATTAAAACTTAGGAGAATTCTTATGCTTGATAAGCTCAAATCTTTAACTGGGAGTTTATCTGTGATCGCAACCCTACATTTTCTGCATGTAAATTTTCAATAATGAAGTATATATTTTAACCAAGCAAGTTATAAAAGTGATTGAACTATAAATTACTTTCCTGTCTGTATAAAATATTAAAAATATGAAGAAATCATCATGTGCTTATTCATCTGATTTTTATGTCTTATATTTGGGGTTCTCTGGTTTCCTTTCGTTATTTTAATTTTTGGCAGAGCTTGGGGGTTAACCCCAGGGCCTTGCATGTAAGGAAATAGCTCCACCAATGAGCTATATGCCCAATGCTTGGTTTTGAGAGACGTGTTCAAGTGACATTGCTCAAGCTAGCCTGGAACTGACCAGTAATTTTATTATTCTCAAAGCCAAATTCCCTGCCTCAACTTCCTGGGGGCTAAGATTTTAAATATGTGCCATGACACCTGAATTACTGTGATTTTTTTAAATTGCTTAACATCTATTTTTTTGTAATTATAGTTTTGTTTCTAAAAAAGAATGCTGAAAATGATGTAACTTTCACGTTTCACAAAACCTGTTATCTGATCCCTTAATTTTGTAAAAGGAGGTTTGGAAAATGTAGAGAATGAGACAGCAGTCAAAGCTTAAGAAGGCATACCGGAAGTTTATTTATGTAAAATTCTTATGGCTTAAAACACCTTGGTTGTGTTTTTCATCTTTTTTGCTTGTGATGATAATTTTGGAAACATTCATTATTTTTGGATGTGCATTTGTTTAATTGTATTTCCTTATTGAGTACTTGTTTAATTTTTTAACTCAAAGGGAGCATGTGGTGGCTTCTCATTGGAATATTCCAATTGCCTGATGGATTACTCTTCTGTTTGGGGGAATTTGAAGTATAACAACAGTTACTTGAACACAAGCGGTGTGATAAACAATCACTAAATGACCACCAGGCAGATAGCAAATAATGGCTTGCATACACTAAGCCACAGAGTCACTTCTAAGGTTGGACAAGGTGAGAAGTTCTAAGATTTTATCGTGCTACTCAAAATACACTTTTTAAATTTTTCTATGCAATATTTTCACATCACAGTTAATTATGGATAATTGAAATCCCTTGGATAAGGGGCATTTACTGTGCTCTCTGGGACAACTAGGAAAGAAATCTCTCTAGGCACAAGAGAGTGAAGGATATTCCTTGCTTCAAGTCTCTGCTAATTAAACCAGTTACCACAGGGAGAGGGATGGATATGCCATGATTGGCTGACATTAATTGCTTTGAACAGTTAATTCTAAACAAACTACTTTTCTGACACTTGATGGAGAACAGTGAATGAATATTTTGGAGAGCATAAAAAGAAACTGGGTGATGAACAAAGGATGTAAACACAATTCTCCAAAATGAGTCTGAGCCAGCAATCAACAGAAAACAGAAGAGGAGCACAAAACAAATAGCTCATATGATTCTGTTGAGTTTAAAAAGATCCATCGTAACAATGGTTTAAAATGTACATATGTTTTTAAATACATAAAAATGTAGTACTGAGAATTAACACATGTGGTCAAATGAAACTTGAACTATTTATTACCTTTTGACTTGTTTTTCTTGCTTTTAAATCCATGGGTCTAAAGGGCTTTTTGTAAAAGAATGAAACTCCACATTATTTTATTTTCTGGCTAAGATTTGTCTGTCATTTGTTTTACATCATTTGACACTTAAGATTTAAGCCTTCATTTAAGCCTTCTTCCATATGTTCGAACTCTGATGGCCAGTACACACATTGTATTAATTGGGCGAGAGACATAAAGTGGTTGTTGTACACACGTGAGGATGTTAATTTAGATTCCTACCACACTTATAAAAAGTCGGGTGTGGCAGAGCTCAGAGCTAGGCAGGCAGAGGCTAGAAGATCTCTTGGGTTTGCTAGCCAATCAATGAGAGTCCTTGTCTCAAAAAATATGTCTGGGGTAACAGAGAAAGACAAAGACATCTCCAACGTCAGCCTTTGGCCTCCATAAACAACAAGGACAGGCTTTATCTCTCTCTGCTGCCTGCCCACCATCATGTAAGCCACTAGAACATCTGTATTTATTCACTGAGTAGTTCCTATCATGGGTTGAGTCTAGCTCACTCTGATTGCTATTTTATTCTTTCTTATCTTTCCTTTTGATTTTCTTGTATCCTCCTTCAAATTTTTCCCCACCTCTACATTTTCTATTGTTTGCCATGCTTCATCTGGTGTTTAGCGTTAGCAAGCAAGGTGCTATTATATAGACTTATTTATTGTCTTGTTCCCTCCCACACAGCAGGCATTGCTATTTTATACAGTTCATCTTTGTTGAATCGCCTAAATATTTGCTATTAGTTTTGCCTTCTATTCATTTGTTTAATGGTTGCCTTTTGTCTGAGTTAATCTGTTAACATGTTGTTTTATGCTTCAATACAAGTTTTATTTTAAATGTTTTTAGATTCATTCTATCTTTTGTGTATGAGTGTTTTACCTACACATATGTGTGTATACATCACATTCATAACTGGTACCCAAGAAAGAATAAGAAACTCCTCCTAGAAATGTGGCTACAGACAGTTGCAAACCACTATGTGGACTCTGGACACTGTAGCCAGGTCCTCTCTAAGAGCAATACATGCTATTAACCACTGAGCCAATCTCTCCAGCCTCTTTCCTTCTTTTTAAATATAATTATTTCATGCTAATTTCTGCCACCATGCACAAGGCAAGAAATTTCAGGTAAAATAACATTGCTTCTAGCATGCTGGACACACCTCACAGCTGCTTCAACTTCCCATCTTAATGGTAAAGTTTCAGTCTTCAGTCACTTACTGTCATCTGTGGCCTCGGAGTCATTCCTCTCTGGCTGGCTTTGGGGTGTCTGAGCTTCTACTCTTCTGTAGTTTTATTTTGGTGCACTGAGGTTTGTATGTATTTTCACTCGTCCTACTTAGACTATATATGAGGTTTCTTAGGTTTTAGTTCAAGAAAATTTTAACACACTCAAAAGTTCTCAGCATGTCTGACTTGCACCTTGTTCTCCTGTTGGGTATCTTCCTGAGGCTATTATTAAACCTATTATGCATCTTCTGATGCTTCCTGCTCATTTCTCTCCCTCCTACATTCCAGTTTGTGAGCTGGGCTCTGAATTCTCCTCCTCCTCATCTGCATCAACTCTGCTGTTTATCCACCATGGTTAAAATTCCAATGATATTTTCTACTTCTAGCATTCTGAATTTTAATTCCTATTATAAACATAATCTCCAGCCCATTAATCATTATAAAGATACTCAATTTAATTATTTCAAACTTTCTACTTAAATCAAACATTTGAAGTCTTAGGAATGCTGTGAAATATTTCTTCCCCTGCTATTTATTTTGATTGCTTTTAACACATAGCACCTTTTCCATTTATTTGTGTTAAAGTTTTTTTCTTTAATATAAAATATCCCACTACTTGGAACTTTGTATAATTCTTGGTCTTCTTTGGAGAGGAAATGAGTTTGCATCTACATGTTCATAATTTTCAACAATCTGAGATCATTTCAATCCCCAGATTTGAATTGTTTTCAAACCACATGATACCATAAACACTGACATCTTCAGTGAGGACTGGCATGAGAATCATATTCTTAAGAAAATGTTTCCCTCTCTACCAGCACCGAAGTGTAAATCGGCCATTTAAATTGTTATATTCTTCTGCAAAGTTTTGCTTTTTTGTTGCTGTTTTATTTTTGCTTCGTTGTTTAAAGTAATTGTGTAACACTGTGCTTTCTAATTTTATTTATGCATCTTCAGAAATTTCCTGCCTTTCTTTGGGACCACTGAAGTCATCAAAGGAGACTCTCAGACTCCAAGAACTTAATAGGAATATTCATATGAGTATTCTCCTTACTCCACATCCTTTCCAAAGTAGGCTGGCATCAGTGTTTTTGATCTCAGCCATTCTGACTGGTGCAAAATGGTAT
>JAQHUG010000227.1:346687-408045 GCA_028555095.1 Dicrostonyx torquatus | reverse complement strand
GAGATCTTTACATTTTCTGACATAGAGGAGGGAGGAGAAACTCTGGCCAGTATGTAAAATAAATTAATTTAAAAAAATAAAAAAAAGACTCTTATCCAAGATTCTAGCCACTGGCTATGCCTAGAGATCCTTTCTAAATTTGTCCTGGCTCCATGTCTGGGGAACTGGAGGGTGGGAAGTCAACTAAATGGGACTCTGTCTATGAAGATACAGGGCAGCCTCATCTATGGTAGAGTGGCAGTATTTGGAGATATGGTTGTTTGAGGTCATCTGTGCTTCTGTAAGTAGCTGCCATGCCCATGCTTTTATAAGTAAACCTAGGAAATTCACTAGCTCTCCAAGGCAGACTTGGGTTTAACTGTTACTTGGGTCTCTTTTCTGAGTTCATTCTTAGGGATGGTGCTGATTTTTGACCATACCTCCCAAGGGAAAGTTCTAACAACAGAAATGCTTTCTCCTTTTGAAATAATGAAAGCAAATTTTCACAAGTATTGATTTCTCTAGTCAAATCTAAAGAATCAGCTACTTTATTTATTTATTCAATAAAATGTTTGTTTAAAACCATGTACTTTAACATTAGAAATGACTTTGGAAAAAGTATGTATAATTTGATAAATTAGCCAAGGCAGAAACTTTTTTCTTAATTTGCTTGTATGCATTAATTTGTTGCACTCTGCTCTTGACTGGATATAATGTGGTTAGCTGTTTCAAGTTCCACATGCCTCAATGTTCTCACCATAATAAACTGTGACTTGGAAAGATGAACTAAAATAAATCCTTTGTCCCCTAAAAAAAGAAAGAAGGGAAGAAAGGGAGGGAAGAAGGAAGGAAAAAAAGAAATTCAAATGAGTGAAAAGCCCACCTTGGCACTGTCATACCTCTCTTTATTTATGCTGTGGAAACCCTACAGTACATAAACTTAGTCTGTAGGGATAGTTCCTTTAGGCAAACATTCTGCTCAGGACTACAGCACTAGATTCAAAAGCTCAATTATTGTCTTTGGACTTGCTTATTTCTTTATCATTAAATAGCCAAATTAAATGATATGCATGAAGATATAGAGGGGTTTTTTGTTTTTTGTTTTTTGTTTTTTGTTTTGGTAGGAAACTGGGGAAATTCTTACTGGTGGAAACAGAGTAGCATCTCCCAAATTCCAAATTGGTTTTGTTTTGCTATTTTGTTTTTGTCTTCTACAATACTGATTTTTGTTATGCCAGAAATTGCCCTATTGACTGAAATTGTGTATTCCCTTTACTATTTTGTATAACATTTGCCGTCCTTACAGAGATTTATGCTGATTAACATGTTGAGCGCCCTGAAAATTCCCATAGTAACCATGTGATGGATAATTTTGATTATCGATCTCATTAACTGGAGAAGCACACAACAGAGGGTGACAGCAGGGATGGTTAGTAGACCCACCCTCCATTTTTTGTGTGTCTGTGAATTCTTAGAAAGGATTAACTAGGGGAAGAGTGTTCCCCTAACTGTGGTTACTACCATTCCACTGGCTGGAGGCCGTGATGGATTAAAATGAGAAAAGGGACGACTACAACAGAGGTAGCCTCTCTCCCTGCATCATGACCACCATGATAAGGAGAGCCTCCTAAACAACACACTTCCTCTTTCATGAAGTTCTGCTTCAGTGTGTGGGCCAAGAGACTGTGGAGTAAAGCGTCTAAACCTGGGAGTCCAAGTTCTTTAAAGCTGTTTAGTCTGACAGTTTGCCACACTGAAAATAGTCTATGTAGTGCTAAATAATGGGATAATGTTCATGACCAAAGATACCCTAAGCTTCTTACACTTTTGGAACTACTTTGCTGGAGAAACAGGAGTGAACCTCTGTAGGAAGTGTGGAATGGAAAGTTCTAGCGCAGCTTAGAAGACAATTTTGGGAAAAGCTGTAGGCCATAGTCTGCTCGTGAGGTTACAGAAGGGAACAAAGCCTTTGTTAGAAACCAGAATGATCTGGTTTCTAATATTGTATAACATTGTGGCAAAGAATGTACCTACATTTGCCCCGAGACTATGGGAGGATGATTTTTACAAGTAAAAATATTTTACAAGTAATATATATATATATAATTAGGGAGATGAACCTTTGAGGCAAAATTCAGGTTACAGTATGGGCTTTACTTGCCATCATAGGCCAGATTTGTAGTGAAATTTGTGAGCAAACAGCAGAACTTAAAGGGTTGAGAAACTTGCAGTTGGTTCATAAGAAAAACATGTGTGAAGTTAGGACCAAGGAAGGTGGGACTATGTGGAATTAAAGCAGATGGTGAATATTAAGGGTTAAAGTGGAATAGGGGAGGAGGTCTGGGTGGGTGAACAAAGTAAAGGCTATCTGAAAAGACATTATGGAAACCCACTAGTTTGTAAGCTAATAGCAAAATACAACTCGTAAGGCAGAAGAGTTTGAATGTACTTTCTCTGCATTGCTGGACAATGAACTCCCAGAAGACATGGATTATTAAATGAAGATTTCAGTGCAAGTCAGGGATACATCCCTATAAATTTACAAGCCATTGCCATTGCTCTTGGTTACCAATTACAAGTTCATGGTAAGACCCTACTGCTGAAGACATGACATACTTTAGTTTCAGGACTAATAGAAATCAATCTGAAACTAGAAACCTTCCTGCCAGCTGAATTTCACAGAGTCGGAAGGAGTTTTGCAAGCTGCTAATGGGGGAAAACCATCACTGGTTTTACCAACCATTGGACTCTGCACACTAGACAAGATGTATCCACTCGAACAATAATGGCCTAATTGTAAAGGCACAATCAACCACTTTATGATTGAATCTGAGACTTTATTCACAACAGGAAATCCATGCCTGGTGCTGTGATCCTGGTCAAAAAAAAGCCCACACCTGAAGACATCGTAGTATCTAGGATAGAACTTACTATCATTACTTTGGTACACTATCATATTATCAAATTGCCTTCTAGATATTTATATTTATAATCATAGGACTAGGCTGCTCTCAGACTTAATCAGAGAAGCTTCTTCTGGCAGTGGACAGGTGTCAGTAGAGAGATGACGAATCAGTCAAGAGCTGAGACTAAGAGATTGAGTTCTCAGTGCTTTACAGCGGAGCGATTTGTGGGGAGAAGTAGGAAGAAATCAGTCCTGTTTGAGGATGTGACCCGTGGGAATTTTCCCATGCTCCAGTTGATGATCCACACCCATGCATATATTGAGAGCACTAACTGGAATTCGGGGTTATATTCCAAAATTGATATGAAGTTTGGAGTGGACATATTGGAGGACATGGGGAGGTTTAGATGTGGGAAATGGAGAGTAGATATTATCATATTTTACTGTATACTTGTATGGAGTTGAAGTTGTGAGTAGACAGTGGTGGAAGAACAGGAAAGGGATTGGAGGGGATGGAATAGGGATGGGTTTAATCCAGAAATTACATGCGTGTATGAATATTAAATAAGTTATCATTTATTATTTATTTTATTTTTGAGAATACAATATAATTACACAATTTTTAAGAATGAAGTTGTTTTTAAGAAAATATATAGCTTCTGCCTAATGCTTAGGGAACATTGTAGAAGAGGGGACAGAAATATTTTAAGAGACAGTGGCCTAAAAAATCTGCTGTGAACTTCTGTATCTTAGAGATGACAGGAAAGTTTCACCCATGATACCTCAGCAATATAATTGCCAAAACAATATCTGAACAAATACAAGGTCAACAGACGTGCTAACATAGAAAGAAGAAAAACCTCACAGGGTCCTACCCCAAGAACTATGAGTAACCAAGGAATGCTGAGAGAACAGTCTTCTCTAGAGATGAGCCCCCTATTGCTTATCCAATACCAACTGGTCAGCCCTGAAATGATATACACACAAGTAGTACTAAATACACTGAGAAAATGTTCTTAAGTATTAATAAAGCAAAATCTCATTTAATGGTCTCAGTTGCCATTGCTCTTGGTTAAGACAGTGGCTGGAATGAGAATGGCGCCTGTAGTTTTATATATTGGATTACTCCTGATCCACTCCTGGCTCAAAGGTATCACTATTTTAGCTCACTGGAAAGACATTGCTTTGAGGAGAGAGCTCCTGCTTCCAGAGAACCACAGAGGGAAGTGTTTCTCTGCTTTTAGTCTTCAGACACTCAGGGATCATCGCAGCCATGTACAAAGGGGACACACTACTGTTGGGTGTACAGACTTGTAGAATAAAAGACTTATATAGTCATGGAGCTGCCACCTGAGTTTCAAGAGAAGACCTCTAGGACAGTCAACATACATCAGTGCTAAGTTCTCTATAGGAAGATTTTGAGAAGGTGATTTTTGAAGCTACCTGAGTAAATCCTAATCTGCCTTTAGAAACCTAAAAAAGTTAGACATCACATGTCAAAATATAAGAAATTTCACAGGCAAGGAGCAGAGATAGTCCTAAAGAGGTCTTAAAATCTGAAAAGTCAAGGACACAGGATGGGCTACCCAAACCTTTGGAGCTCGCATCACCTGAGCATATGACCGAGATGTCAGACAAGGATCTACAGGAGTCAGTGCTGCCCTGCAGAGCATTGCTCCTACTCTCTCCATGCCACCACTTCTTTCCTTTGAAATGAGAATGACTATTCTATGCCTCTGTATCCTGGAAGCATATAGCTTACTTTTGTGGCTACAGGACATTTTGGCTTAAAGTTGAGAAGCCCCCCACAAGCTCAGATGTTTTAACAATCATTTCCCAGCTTGTGACACTGTTTCAGGAGCTAGAGAGTCTGCAGGATATAGCTGAATAAAGTGGGACACTGGGGTGTCTCTTCAAGGGTGTATTCTTCCTAACTACTTATGATCTCTGTTTTACTTTCTACCAGAATTCATTACAGGATTCTGCCTTATATTCCTACTATGATGTATCCTCTGAAACTATCTATAAGTCTTCCTTTCTTAATATTTACATTAGGTTTTTCTAACACAGAAATAAACAATTAAATTAATATGCAGGGCTCCCATTAGAATGCAAGTATATGTAAACAAAGAAACTCTTCATGAAATTTGAATAGGTGAGCACTACCTATTATGAGGGATTAAATTCATACCCTCACATTTTTGACAGAAAGGAATCTCTCACACAGCACCATAAGGTGAGGAAGAGGCTGGCCTTGAATCTAACAACTGGTTAGCAGCACATATGGCCCTGTTGCCTTCCTCCTCTTTGCCCTTCTGTTTTCATTTGAGCACTCTCGCTAACTGACATTCTTGGTAATCAGCCATCTGCATTCCCCTGAGTGCAAGGTGAGTGACAGTGAGCTGAGGGCTTTTGTCCACTTTATCTACAGGATTATCCTCAGTGACTGTAAAATTGGCAGACCTGGAACTGCTGCTTAGCAAATGCTTGACAAGGAAATAAGTGAGCGCGTTCTCAGCAGCAGAGTATCACCATTGATGAGATGAGGGGAGGATTTGCCTTTGTTGTCCAAATCCATAAAGTCCCAAAACTAGTTTTAGGCATAACAAAACAGGGTTTGTTCCTCTTTCATCAGCTGATGTGACTACAATAAAATTCCTCAGAGGTATAAAAAGACAAATAAAGGAAACAAAGCAAACGTGACTCTCCATTTCTCTTCTTCATTTTGTTAGAATAGTAAATTTCCTGTAGTTGTGATCATGGAAATGTGAGAAAGAAAGGGCAAAAACCCAGTCCAAATAAACAAACATAAACAACCAACCAAACTTTTACTTCTCTCTATTGTGTGTCAAGCTGGATTGGACTCTGTGTATTATTTTAATTAAAAATAATCCTCTTGACTAGGAATGGGAAATAAAAAAAAATGCAATCACTGGGCAACCTGCAAATTACATTAAGTAGTATTTCTAGAGTCTTTCACTGATAGCATAGGCTGGTTGTTAATAGCCCCTTATTTCAGGGAAAATTACTCCTTGGCATTTGCGTAATTTGCTTTATAGCATGCGTTGACTTATTTAGATCTAATGGTTTTTGGCAGAATGTGAACTTTGAACTTCTTCCAGCTACATTCTTAATGCTTTCTATGTAGTTAGTTTATCTTTAAGAAAAACATACTGCTACTTTTCTCTAGCACGTTTTTGCTGTGAGATATACACGTGGTAAGTACTTATACACACGGATAAATTTAGAGAAGATTATTTTCTACCTAATTTTATATTTGCAGGTAATTAACTACTGTGTGATTTCAGCCCACTATTATTCTCAGACATCTGCTGAAAACAGTTATACCCCCCACAAAAAAAATTATTGGCATTCTGTTAATTGGTTCTACTTTTAAGAAAAATTCTAAACCTACAGTTCTGAATTATGGGGTCTCTAAAACTCGAGGGTTTAAATGGCTGTACATTTTAAGCTTCGCTGAGCACTGGAGAAGGAAGAAAGAGGCAATAATTGCCCATGAAAAACATTCTAAATCAAGTTCTTAAGATTTCAGAAGATGGGAAATAAAATGATTACAAAAGAGCTTCCACATGTCTGTCAAGGTATACCAGATTTTAAAAATCAAATCGCTTGAGAAGTGTAATGTACCTAAGATCTCTGGGCTCATGGTATATCCATAAAAAAGCAATATACTATGAAGCAGTGAAATCTATATTTTCCATTCTGTTTTTTTGCCACAATGTCATAGTTAATCAACAGATAAGAACGGCCTAAATATATAGGAAATGCTTTTTTATTGAAAGGATTGAGGTGATGAGGTAAAGTATGTTTATTATAGCCTCACCTGTTATAAATCCCATCCAATGTTACATCTTCCAGGAGTTTCCCCACTATTTGTTGCTATCACTTTCAAAGTGAATGTCTTGAAAGTATAGCTCTACTAAAATTATTCATATGATGTTCAATCCAGAAGGAAGAACTAGAGGAAGGCTCTGGGAAGACATAATTGAGGATGGAGGATTCTCTCAGGCACCGAACCATAGTTCCATTTTCTGCTTCCTCAGCCAAATCATTACCTTTGCTTTAACATTTATTTTGGAATGTTCTAGAATATTAATAATTGCTAATTATTTAATAACAAAACACAATGGGCGACTCATATCTTTGGTGAGTACAAAGTCAAAATAAGCAAGATTTTTAAAATATGGTCAAAAACGTATCACCAGGTGTGTAAGCATCCATAAGCATCCCAAAGCGATGCTCTCCCAAAGAAACGAAAGGAAATGTAGCATTTTGTTCAGAAAGTTCATTCAGATGAGAATATGCTTCCACCGTATGCTAATTCACGAAGTGCCTAGATTTAAATGCAACAGGCTGGATGTGCTCAGTTTCCGATCACAGGGAAGGAAGTACAGATAGTGAGCAGCAGTGTGACTGCATGCGATGCTCATGCTTACTGTTAGGAATATTTCCTAACCGAGCCACTCCGCTGATGCAAAATAATCCCAGTCACGCCAAATCAGACCTGATTAAAAGATAGCCAGGTTTAATTAGACACATGCGCTCCCGGGTGGTTCTGAGGGAAACGGGAAGCCTCCAACTCAACCACCAGAGAGGAAAAGGGGAAAGCACGTGTTAATTTTCTGGGGAGCAGTTTAAATAGCCTGTGGGAGTGATCTTGACCTTTCCTGGGGAGGGGTCAAGATTCGAGGAGCACAGGGTAGGGGCTTCCAAAGATGGAGGCCACAGCTGCGATTACACTTACATCATAGATGGTAGACCCCAGAGAGCACCATGCCAGAGAGCACCATGCTGCTGAGCCACAGATAAAGCACAAGAAGTGCCTTAAGACCCTTCTCTCTAAATGAGACTTTTAGTGGAAAGCAAAGAAAGGACACGTTGTAAGTAACTTAGGATAAGAATTTATCCCTGGGCAGTGGGACCAGGGTCTAACCCTGTCCATGAGCTAGCTTATTGGAGCCCATTCCTCTGAGGGATGATGTGTTCAGCCTTAATACAGGGGTGAGACTTGGTCCTGCACCAACCTAATGTGCTAGACTTTGTTGAACTCCCATGGGAGTCCTTACAAATTAGGAGGAGTGGATAGGGTGTGGGCTGAGGGGTATGGGGAGGAATGTGGTTGGAATATAAAATGAAATTTAATAATAATAATAGTTATTATTATTATTTATCCCCATCCTTAGTTACTTACCTACCTGCTCTAATTGCTAAGTATTTGGGTAAATATGTAGCATTTCAAAATTTTGAAATCTATTTTCAAAAGGTAGACCTATGGGACTGAAAAGACTGCATAGTCTTTTCTCAGGTTTGAGAGTAAAATACCCCTCATATACTCACTTCTTTAAATAATTGTCCCCTGAAACAGTGGCGATATTTGGGGGGGGGAGTTGTAACAACTTTGGGGTGAGTAGCCTAGCTGTTGGAATTGGCTACTGAGGACAGGACTTGAGAATTGCAACTTAGGCCTGTTCCTGGTTGCAGGGTCAGCTTTCTGACACACCAAGAAGGGACAAAGCTATGTTGTAAGCCACCACCACAGACATAGCTGAGCTAAGCCAAAGTGCCTTTGGTGCCATGATAGACTCTTATTGTATGAAACTCTAATGTCCATGGGGGTCACGCAAAGATAGGGACAGACAACTGATGTCTAGTAAACCAGAAGCGAACTTTATTCCAGGAAAAACATAATTAAAAAATAAATAAATAAATCTCCATGGGGCACAAAAAGCTTATCAGCTAGCTGAGACCACGGCCAGAAATGGACTTGTAAGGTTGTGGCAAAGAACTGCTTTTTGAACTCTCCCTTTTTTATATAATAAGGATTAGGCAATTACAAAGAAATTTTTACAATCTTGAGGTAAAACTCACAAATTGCCCTTCTTGGCAATTTCCATTAGCAGGTTTTTGTTTTCCAGTTAACTAGTGTTTGTATTTAGTCCATTGTTTATCCCTGGTATTTTTTGATAATGTTTACCAAGGCGCTACATCTCCCCTAACACTGCCAGTTTCACATGGCAGGGAAAGCTGTGGGAAGATACACAACCAAGAAGTCAAAACTCACATACATCCTATCATTTAAAAGTTAACTCAACTCACATCAATTGCTGGTCATGAGTGGCCATGGGGTTTTCTAAAAGCTGAGCCTCAGTTTGCAGAGCGACCCTAGGTTTGCAGAAGGCAGCTTCAGCCTCGCAAATAGAGCTATGGGTTGTAAAGCGGAGTAACCCACTGTTAATAGTTAATCCTTAAGCTGTAGAGAAAGCTGCTGGCAGCCTGCTGTTACTCTGCTAGGCTTACAACTTTATAATTATTTCTCCAGTCTTATTTCTGGAATCAACGTTTCTATATTCTTATTCTTGAACTCTTCAAACCATGAGCCAAAACCTTTCTTTCCTTAGCTGCTTTGGTTTGATATTTTGTCAGGGTGCTGAAAATGTAACTACTCCAAACACATAGCAGTCCCTCGGACAAATTTTAGCTGTTTGGGGTTGCTAAATGGCATGTTCTAGTTAAAGCTATGCGTTCAACCAGTTACGCAGTTTTAATCTCATACAAATCAACACCATTGATTTTATTAAGAGTACAAGTGGCCTTGTACACTGTTTATCTTTCTAAGTGAGCTTTCATATGCTGTTTAATTATTGTATATGAGTGTGCATACGTGTACATGAATGTATGTGGGTAGCCATGGACAGTGCATATTTGGAGGTCAAGGAACATCTTGCAGGTGAGTCATTTCTCTTTTTCCATCACGTGGGTTCAAACTCAGGTCATCAACGGTGGGCTGCAAGCATGCTCACCCACCAAGTCTTCTCATTAACCTCAATCCTTCCTTGTGTATGCTATAAATGTCTGCATTTCCAATAGGCATTTTTATTATATATTTCTGGGAGAAAAAATTATATTTACTACTAGTAGCAGTCATATTTATCTTCTTGTAGCTTGAACTGTATCCTCAAGTTCAAGAGGAACAACAGCAGAATTAGGTACTGGACAACACTAAAGGAAATGTTTGAAGATTAAAGAAAAGGTATCACGTGGAGTGGGGTTTCTCAGTAGTACTCAGAATGGTATAAATTGAACAAGTTTTATGGCATTATGGCAAACCAGAAAGGCAGGGAGGATTGGCATCATGTGGAGAAAAGGCCTTCTTCACCCTGGCATCGCAGCTGTGCTTCTTGTTGAAGGAGCCAAACCTTTCAACACAACTGGCAAAAACAGGGAAGATTCCCTACCAAACAATAATCGTTTTTCCATGAGATATCTTGAATTATTATTAAATTATTAAGATTATTAAAAAACAAACCTTGGCCACCCTTGTTTAAGTCCAGAGCATGTATGAATTCCATTTATAAAAGACAAGTATTTAAGGAAAGAGAGATAAACCAGTTCTTAGTTTTAAATGTTTTGCCTAATCTTTGAACTTGATTGTAAATCCCTTCCTTTTAGCAACGTAAATTCAAAAGTCACAAAATCAGATATGCAGCCATTGTTAACTAAAATGAGTCCTGATGGCATATTGTCATGCACAGAGATTAATATCATCTTTCAACCCTCATCAGAGAAGCTTCTTCTTGAAGTGGATGGTAATTAACACAGAGAGCCACAGCTGGACAGTGGATAGAGATGAAGAGACATTGGCGTGCTTAGCCCTGTATGGGATATCTTCATCAATCCCAGCCCCGCAAGGCTCAGGGATCCAAGTAGGAGAGAAGGAAGAGTATTTGAGCTGCAATTTTTAAAAAAACAGCATCATCCAGGCACAATGGAGCCAACGTGCATATGCAACTCACAGAGGCTGTGAGTTTACATTCATAAGACCCACACAAGCTCAAGCCAAGCAAAGTCTCAGCAAGGAAGAGTGAGCCCAAAGTCTCACTCCTAGCCAAAAAGCTCTCTACAAATAATTGGCTTCTTTTGCCTTCCTCTCTCTCAGCTTTAACTCTCTGATGCCCATGTTTATATCTAAAATATACATCGCCTCTCTCGGTCATCTTTTCTTAATAAACACAACTGTTCTATATTGGTTTCTCCTGACAGTGTTCCCTATAGCATGGCTATAGATCCTGGCTTTATCAGATTGGAGGTCTCCCACTGATGGGACAGATTATGTAAGAGTGAAGGAAACTCCAAAGTGAGTTCTTCATCTGTGCTTAGAAGAGATGATTCTCATGTAAAGAATGACGCCCTCTGTCTACTGGATCTAAATGCTGATGCAAGTACACCAGAAACCTTGCTGTACGTTTGCAGACAATATTTTTAATGCATTTCCCTTTTCATGTGAGCAACAAAAAGGACTGACACAAAAGGGTATGGTTTGAGTATTAAAAAGCAGGGGTTGCTTCGATATATCATTATTTATTCATTTATTTTTACATGTGTTTGTGAGAGCAATGGGTATCTGTGTGTGTAAGTGAGCATGCCTATGTGTGCAACATGGAGTCCAGAAGAGGGCATCGTCCTCTCTAACCTTCTCTGTCTGTTCCTTTAAAGGAGAGTTTTCCTGAACTCACAGCTTTTTTCTCAGCCAGAATGGAAAATTGGAAATCCCTAAAGATTCTCATGATTCCACCACCCTCGGGGATGGAGTAACTGGTGCTATCGGGGACCCTTGGTTTATTATATGGTTCCTGGGATACAAACTCCAGTTCTCATACATGTAGAGAAGGCACTCTTGGCTGCTGAGCCAACTCTCCATCACAGTTTAACATGATTTCTAAATGTTTTAACTTGGGGGGGGTCAGTTATAAGTGTCTGCTGTTATTATTATATATAATGGTTTGAAAATTAATGAATGATTTGGAATCTAATTTCGACAATAGCTGGTCAATCCTAAAAACATCCTTAGCTGCCTCTCAGAGGAAGTTTTCTAATAACAATAGTTTAGCCAGGATTTACAAATAATCCAGAGGAGTACCATATGATCTATTTAACTTCCTGACAGTAAAGTGTTACTGTCTAGGGGTCTTGTTCATGTTCATTTTCTCTTCTAATTAAAGGATTAAAAGCAGAAATAAAATCTTATACATAGCAGGGAATGAAGGGTTATAAGTATCATTAAAATAAAGAAGCACATGAGCACATGTGTCTGCATGTGTGTGTATGTGTGTGTGTGTGTGAGAGAGAGAGAGATGAGGGAGAGAGGAAGAGAAGGAGAAAGGGGAAAAAGAGGTAGAGGGGAAAAGGAGAAAGAGGAAGAGAGGGAGAAAGGAAGAGAGAAAGGGAGAGAGGGAGAGGGAAAGAGGGAGGGGAGAGAGGGAGCTAGGGCTGCAAAGTTCATGTTTCACCTGGAAGGCTGGGAGTGGTTTTGGTGGATTGGGATAAGATTTCTTCCCCTAATTTAGGATTGCTCAACTTTAACAGAGAAACTGATGCTGATAGGCCCACAGCTAAAGGTAAACATATTCAGATCTAGCTTTAAACAGATCTGACCAGCCTGGACTGGTCGGCTATGTGGTGGCCCTGATGCTGGAAGAAAGTGGAAACTGTCTGCTTGTCCTTTGTCAGAAAATTAAGGACAAGGCAGCCAGAGTTTGCTGTCTTGATCATCTGTCTTTTGATTACGGTCTATTTCCCTATCTGTCTGCCTCTCAGGGATTGTCTCCTCCCTTGTCACTAAAACATTACATTTCTTCTTCTAAAACTTGATGGCCTTTTCTAACCCATCATGAAATAGGCTATGTTTTTGAAACAAGCATCATAAGGATACAGAAGAAAATTGTCCACATATTGAATTAAAGCTGACTCAAGAAAGTTGTAAGTCTTTAGAGTCAGCTTTTAAGATTTGGGAAAATGTATGGGATTTTTAGTCTATCCTTGTGGTGTGTGAGGATCTGTGTAACAGATCCTCAGTTAGGGTGATGAATTGTATTCTTTTTGTATCTGTTGACAGTAGCTCCTACAATATTTGAGAAGTAAAATTTAATTCCCCCTGAAGGTTCTTTTTTGAGTCTTAGTACAAAAGGGTCCCTGGTTAGTTCCTAGTGATAACTCTCCTTTCTACATCAGGTTTCCCCTCTAAGAGCGCTTATGCAGGAACGTCACCTGGAAAACACATCAAGACATCTCAAACACTCGCAAGTTCAATCGACATTGTTAGCAAACACAGAATCAAAAGCAATGGTCTCCTCCCCAGCCCTTCTTGCTTCCTGGGGTCTTGGGTGTTTCTCATCTACATCTCAGCCCCTGCATCTGGGGCTCAGCGATCATGGCCGAAGAGGAGGAATAAAGAATGTAAAAGCAAGACTATCAGGAAGTTTTCTGTGAAATAATCTCTCCTAGAAATGGCTACATAAATAAGACCCTAAGTACTCTAAAAGATAACACATATGGGCTTCTTTCCAGCTTCAGAGTTTAGAAACAGAGGTTCACTGATAATAGTGCAAATTACAAGATAGCACCCCTCAGTCTCCATTCACAGTGCTCTTAAAACAGAAATATGCACGATCTATCCTCAACGGTAGTCTTCTTGAAAGAAATTCAGTTCACAAGATGCAGACTGAGAAATAATAAAATTCTAAGATCTTAAAACTGATAAATCTGCCTGGAAGAGAGAAATTATTACAAAATCAATTTATGCTAAATGAAATTGACAGGAATAATAGATAGGGCAATTTAAGAGTCCTGCCATTTGCTGTTTCAGGAATTAGAAAGTTTTCTACCTCCAACTGTACCTTAAACACAAAGAGGGCCCTTTTTGCAGGGTTGTGGTCTCACTGAAAAGCATTTGAGAGCTGACTCAGAAGGAAATTGGAAGTAAATTTTATTGGCATTTGGGAGAGAAAATAGTAAGGTAGGCAGCCTGAAGTTCTTGCCAGTTTCTGGAATGAGAAGGCCAAAAAGAGAAGGAAAAGCTCTGCTTTCTTAGTTAGATATCAAGAGTATAAACGGGCTCAGCAGTAGATGTCAGCTAGCAACTGTTTGGGATGGAGGTTGTCTTCCAAGAGTAAGAAGATCCAAAGTCAGAACGGTAAGCTTTCAATGTCACTGATGTCTTAAGGGAGATGGAATGAAGGAAAAAGAGGAAAGTTACACTTGTGGAGTTAGTGGGCAGACTCAGTAGTAAATCTGCAAGTGGCTTCGTTGGGGCAGGTTTTGTTCTTATCAGTCATCGGGTGCAGCATTGCTTTTTCCATCATCTGGTTTCAGGCTGGTAACCTTCCAATTGGAGAACACGGTTTGTTTCTTACCACAGGTGTTGCTTGTCTGGTCAAGCCCCTGTTGCCAGCATCTCGAGGGTATTATCAACCACTGAGTAAGTCATCTCTCAGAAGCAGCTGAGATACTGATATTCACTCATATGTCTCAAATGGTGTCTAGAAAGCAGATGGTTGGAGACAAGCCTTTATGGCCCTTTCTTCCTGCATAGCATATCCCAATCATCTTTGAAATTCAAATGTCAATTTTGTAATAAAGCAGTACATTTGTGTGTATCTAATGATAATATTGGAACTGAAATGATCCATTCAGGTTCTTCTCTTTAGTATACATGCAAGGGAAGACCAAATCACCAATGTCTGACTTCATTTCCTGCTGTACCTCTATACTCGGTTCTCCTGCAGTAAGTTCGAAATTGATGTTTCTTCACATACATCCACCTTTGCTCCTCCCTTGCTCCCCTTTCCTGTGTTTCACCACCAACTGTTTATGTCCATGTGGATCACTTCTTTCCTTCATCCAATTTTGGGCTCAAATGCACTGACATCACTCAGGCTTCTATAATCTACAGCATCACCTCCTATTTCTGTAGGTTCTTGTTCTCTTTCATGTATCCTTATAGTAATGATGTCAGATATAGTAGGCTTGTAGGCCCCTCTCTAAGCTGTACTGTCTAATTTTATAATAATAATGATAGCCTAAACAGAGTTTTGATGAAGAAAAACAAATACAAGGATATGTTTCAGAACTAAGGCCTACGGGCTCCACCTTAGGAGCTGCTCAGGTTAATGATTAAAAGGCAAGCACTTGAGTCCAGGAGCCAGGCTGGCTCTAAGTCTCTTAAAGCTGAAAAGCAGCAATCCTGAACCACTAGCTAAAACAAAGCTTCAAGATAACCAGGTAATACCAGACGACTTGCTAATACTTTCAAGATAAATAACCCCAGAAGAAAAGATAGCACTCACATGGACACATAGCTGAGCTGTCTGAATCATTAGACTAGGGTCGAAAATACAAAACAGTCTGGTTGTTGCTAGCTCCTTTTGCAAGGTTTGGTTAATAACCAAAGGTGGTGATTAATTATCTATACTCATTTCGGCCCTCAATCTCCTAATATATATATATATTGATATATATAATATGAGTGGGTATATACCCTAAAGATTCACAGTAGAACTGACTAATTTTTTTTCATAAAATGTTTGTGGTTCCTTTAAGACTTCTTATAAGATTACATTTCAAGATAAGGAATACAGTAGTTGTCCCTTTCTTTGTCACTGCAAAATGCTGCTTGCCAGTAAAAGACCTAAGAAGAACACTTTGCTTTCCCACACAATTAATATATAACAAGTTGCTTGGGTATGAATGTATGTGATTTCTTGGGGTAATTGTATGTAAAATGTTTAATCATGTAAGGGATATGAAAAACATGCAGTTTTTTACTATTTGTTTTGGATTTATTGTAATCATTGACTTGAAAAACAGAAAGCAACCACATTGTAATTCCTATATTTCCTGAGAAACTTTGTTGGAATATATAAGTTGTAGGAGAAAAGTATACAACAGAAAGAAAGAACTGATAAAGAACACAGAAAGAACGCGAGAGAACAGAGAAGAAAAAAAAGCCATGAAGAGAATATGTGAATGTTTACTTTTCTATAACCCCCTCAGATCGAAAAGTCTAGCTTACACCGACTCTGTTGGATTCCTTTCAAAGCCCTGTGCTGCTGGATGCTGTTCCCCCAGACAGCAGTAACAGTAAACCAGGAAAATAGAACCACATATAAAAAATGTCATGTAAAGTTGAAGGTGGGTTAGTGTCTATGTAGCCAAATGCCTTAACTTCACAAATGAAAAATAATAAAAGGATTTTCATGGATTATGAAACAAACTGACCGCAGATATCAATGTCTCATTTACTTCTCTGATTACTCAGAAAGTTACTACAGGGTGGCCAGAAAAAAAATATAACTTTCATTATTTGTAGCTACATAATTATTACTGTAGAACATTTAAAAGAATCTACAAGCAAACTTCTGGAACCAATAAACAATTATAGAAAGTATGTAGGACACAAAGGTAAAATACAAACAACTTCGTTCTTAGACATCAGCAACAATCTGTGAAATTTAAAATAAAATTTAGTATTATTTACATTATCACATGAAAAAAATGTACTTAAGCATAGAGTTAAAAGCAACTAGTAGAAGATTTAGATATAGATAATAAAATTATAAGAGGTAAAACAAGAAAAAGCTAAATACATGGGTAGTGTCTCATGCTCATGGCTACAAAGATTTAGCATCATTATGATGTCAGTTCTCCTCAACTTGATCTACAGAATCAAGGCCATCTCAATCAAAACTCAGAGAGACAGTTCTAATAATCTTATGGAGATATAAGAGAACAGAATATCTAATACAATATTGAAAAAGAGTAAAAGAGTTGAAGAGCTGGAATTATTTAACCTTCAGGCTTCTTGTATAGCCACAGTAATCAGAGCACAGGAAGAGAGAAACTGGGTCAGTAGAACAGAAGAGGAAGCCCAGAACCCAGAATATAGACAACTGATCTTTGACAAAGACATGGTGGAAAAAAGATAGTCTTTCCAAACAAACAGTACTTAAATAGTTATAGATCCACATGTGGATAAATATAGGCCTAGACAAAGATCTACACTCTTCACAGAAATCAACTCAAAATTGACTATGGCAATAAGTGTACAACACAAAGCTATAAAACCCATGGAAGACAAGACAAGCCAAATCCTAAAAGAGCTGCAACATGGCAATGACTCATCATCCATATATCAAAGAACATGACTGACGAAAGAAAACTTTTAATCTTGACTTCACTGAAGTGACAAACGGCTGTTATGTTACATACACTGTACAAAGATTGACAAGTTGCCATTTAAAAGAAAAACGTCAGTGAAGGCACATCTAATGAAAGCTCTTACACCACATACATAAAGGACTTTAAAACTCGATAATAAAAGAGCAGACAACCAATGTAAAATATTGAAAATGTTTGAGAAGAATTCTAATCTATGCATATAACCAGAGGGAAAGGGCATGTGAAAAGAATAGTTAGACATAAATATTTAGGATAACTAGTCCAGTAAAAGTTACCTTAATTGGGAAACCCTGCTTGCCCCAAAGACCCTTACAACGCGAGATGCAATGTAGGAACTCTATAGCAAGACTGAAAGCTGTTATGGTTAAAAATCCCTCAGATGCATCACTTGGTCATTTCCAAATCACCTCTTTTCACATAGCACAGAGAAGCACAGAAAAAAAACTTCCATGGTTAGTGCAATGATAGAAGTCTAGTAGAATTCTTTCTCTAGAGCTTACTTATGCTCACAGTCTTGGAGACATGTTTAAACTCCAATCCTTCCAGTCTGTAAGTAAACAGACTGGAAAAATAAAATAGAATAAAACAGTACATGAAACATTTAATAAAACTTTAAATACTAGTCAATATTGGAAGTATAAAAAAATGTGTCATATAACAGAGTTAGTCGCTGCATTTGACTAAAGTCATACATATCCCCCATTTTAAAACTATTATTTTAGGATTATCCTCATTCCAAAATGCATAAGGTGCCAAATAAAAAGAGCAGTACCTAGTGTAGGATACCTGCCCTCTCACTGTTGATTAGAAAGGTCATGGAGACTCTCAAAACCATATAGGCTATTGACATTGCTCTTGCTTTCCCACTAGAACTTGGTGATATCATCCTACTATTGAGGACACTTTGGTCACAATCCATGGGAAAATCAACTTGGTACTGACCAAGAAGTTTGTTCCCCACTGGCTAGCTTCCATAGTACCGGAAGATGATTATGGAAGTTGCTGGCATAAAAATAAGTCAACAGTAGTCTTACCTACCTACATAGCTCATGAACTTCAATAATACCAAGCCTTGTAATAATGAACTTCAATAATGCCAAGCCTTGTAATATATACCTATAGGTTCCATAATGGCACAAACTTTATATGTGTAATCAATTACTTCTGATTGGATTTGAGTCTCAACATGAGGAAACATATGCCTAGTCCTGTAAATCTTTCCAAGGCCCCAAGCTTAGGGTGTTTAGAGGTTAGGGGGTTGAATCTGCCAATTTGCTAAATGGAGATAGTATCAAACTCTAAATATATATCTCTATACACACAGATTAGTGCAGCTCGCTTAGCTCATCAGGGAAATTGTATTCGTGTGGTGCATAATGTTTAATGCAGAAACTCACAGTAGGTCAAAGGGCAGAGGAAAAACTTAGCCACAATGGGATATCTGTATCATAGTTCCTTTACCCAAGACTCACAGAGTATCATGGAAAGGGAAGTGTAAGAGCCATAGATTTGGGGATACCAGAGTGATACAGTAATTTCTGGACATTCTGAGACTATTGCGTGCATGAACTTGCAGTTCCAGATGCCTGCATAAGACGTGTATAAGATCAAACTAGTAAACATTTCAGTATGGGGTGAGCAGAGTTTCATGAATCATACATAGCTGATGGCTTCTGGGGATGGGAGAATTCATTTCTGATAAGGATGTGGCTCCTAGTTGGTCAACCCCTTCCAAATGCATTGGACCATATCCAGAAGCATGTGTGCAACACAAGGTGGAGTTGGTTACTTTTTTAAAAAAATATGAAAGGACATGAAGACTGGAAGAGGAGTAGGGAGGTAGGGGTGTCTCTGAGAGACTCTAATGGCAGGAGTGGGTGCTGAATATGATCAAAATACACTGTATGCAAATCTCAAAGAATTAATTTTAAAAATGGAAGAATGTTGTTTTTACATCGGTCTAAGTGTACAAGTCTGGTACAATGTAGTTCATTATGGCAGAAGCAATTTTGCTTTGCACAATCTTCTCTTCCCATGCAGCTATGAGAATGTTTGAGTTGTTACATTCTCAGAAGATGGTGACCCAAATCTATAACATTCTCTTTCCTTCCTAGATAAGGGGTCGGACAGGAGAGAGAGAAGTAGAAAGAAAGGCAGACAGGAGGAGAAAGGGGAAGCAGGAGAGCAAAAGAGAGTAAAAGGTTTGTCAAACAGTTTGCCATGCACAGTGAAAGAGAATCCAAGCCACGGTAGAGTCATGTGAACATCTTGCTTCAAAGTAGACTTAGCTTTTCACCTGCAGATAGGATTTTGTTTGTTTTTAAGTCACCATATTGCCCACGTGAGATCAAAATCTCATCAGTACTGAAGAGGGGTAGAACAGATAAGAGGAAAACTAGAAATAGTTATTTCTGTCACAGGGACAAGACATCTCAGATTCTCACAAGTACAGCTTTTACTTTTCAGGGCGGAAAATGGAGATATAGGGACAGTAGATATTTCTCTCCCTCTTTTTCCCTTACAGATAAATGTTCCATCCAATTATGTTCATTGTGAATCACTCTAATTTCAGCTTCAGTATTCAGTTGAGTGACAGGACAATTTATGCTTCTCTTGATTCCCTTCCCCAATAAAACATCTGGCTACATTCTGGAATTTTCATTAGCAGAGCACAGGGAGCTTGGGCATCATTCATCTCCTAGTCTTTTTCTGGCAAGTCCTTGTATGCAATAATCTGCCCTTTAATAGGAATCTGATACTGTTTCCCTGGCATGAGAATTACATTCAACTGCAAGGGTTTTTTTTTGTTTTTGAATAGAGGGACCTTTTGCCAACATGATTTGGGAGAATGTGGGGAGGATGCACGTTATGTGGTTAGAGAATGATACATTATTCTTTTCAAAGCTCTGAAGAGAGAGACTGAGCCTTGTCAATGTTGATTTATGTTTACTCATTCTGTGATTCAATAGGAAGGTCAGGTGAGCTTCACTGAATGTTTTGTTGTGTATTTTTCTATAAAATGAAGTGGAAAACAGTCCCTACCCCCAGCCTCACCTTGCCCCATTTCCACTGTGAATTGCAGAGATTTTGGTGCATGGGTACTGCAGATGATTATGGCTCAAATAGTTTCTCATATCTTCCTCCATGTACCTGAACTCAAGGTGGCTTTGCATAAGCCTGGGGTCCTTGAGAACAGACCATTAACAGAGAGATTATAATATGTATTTGGGAACATTTCAAAACTAAGTTTTTAGAACAGCTAAATTTTGAACACAATTAAATATACTCCTCATGAAATTTTCTCTACAAAAATGTGAACCTTATAGTCACGTATTTAAAGGATAACATACAGTTGTATCTTACTTAAAATAACAAGGCATAAAATGTATATGGATTAATTCAGTATAAAAGTTAAGGTTTAAAAAAAGTTAAGGTTTATTTATTTCTTTAGATGTTTACTGATTTGTGATAATGTAGCAATATTGATTTCTATGTCATCAAATTTGCAATTTCACCTTTGTGGTGCTTACATTATATAACCTGATTGTGATGATCCATTCCCTTGCACATTTCAAATGAATGGTCCATTCACAGAAAGGATGTGTTACACTGATCTCTGTTTTTCCCATACTTCGTAGCTACTCTTCTGCCTGTGTCTGAAAACGATCATCCTTTGCTACTATAGAATCCTGTGCTTTCAGATTCTCTTTTGTGTGCTCTGGAAAATTTTTTATAGAATATTTTCATAGTTAAATTTCTCTTGATTTATGCTCAGTAATTTTTATGTTATCTCCGAAGTATGACTAGCAGTTGATTAATTTGGACTTTTGAATTCCTCCTGTAACTCCAACTCCAAAGATCTGATGCCCTTTTCTGACCCTCATGGGAACTCCATACACACATGGCCTACATTACACAGACACATACATAAAAACAAATACAAATAAAAATAAATCTTAGAAAAGAACTCACGAAAACATTCAGACTAGGCCTAGTTTTCTATTTGGAAAACTTCCGTTTTTCATATGGTTTGGATAATTTCAATTTCCTTTGTTTTCCTCTAGTATTGTTAAATGATTCGTTCATGGTGATTTTTCTAAAGTTGTTTACTGATGCTCATGACAGTTCTTGTACTTGAGGCAGGAAGCATTCCTGGGTCATTGTTGGATCAGGTGTTGCATCTGTACCACTTGCCTTTGCCTTCCCTCCATTGTTGGGTCAGGTACTGCATCTGTACCACATCTGTACCACTCGCCTTGGCCATCCCTCCAGAACATACGGATATATGCTGTATATATCCTGCTGCTGTAGGCTGTCCCAAGCTATGTTTTCCACGTTTCTCTTCATGCTTTAAGTTGGAGCATTTGATTTTGGTCTTTATTTCGTTCAGCCTTATACAACATCATTTACATTCCAGCAATATATCGGTTTAGAAGAGGTTTCAAGTCTCTTATTAAAATGCTGCTTATAGACTAGATTTTGTGTGTGGTATTTGTTATTTCAGTGTGTGTGTCTGTGTTTGTGTGTATAGATTCACACATGTTAGGGAGGACCATGTGCACATGTATTCACTTGCTTGGTGATATGTGGGCTGGAGAATCACCTTGGGTGTCATTTCTCAAGAAAGCCTTCCACCTTATTTTTGAGGCAGTCTCTTATCAACCTGGTGCTCCCCGATAGGCTGGGTGACTGGCTAATGATCCCCAACCATCTGCTTGTTTCTGCCTCTCCAGAGCTGGGATTACAAACTTGCCACCATGTCTGACTATTTAGATGGGTTCAGGACTCAAGCTCAAATCCTGTACATGTAAGCCAAAACTTTCACTGTTTGTGCTATTTCCCCATTCCCTATAAAACTGATTCTTAAATTCTCGTCTACTGATTACAGTACTGCAAACACTCATGGGCTTCTCTCTATTGTCTACTTTGCCTTACTGCCTGGTTGGGTACATAATGTAAACACTTAATGATATTTATTTGTTTCAATATGTTGGTGCTTCTGTGTATTACAAAATACATACTTAATAAACCACAGTCTACTTTGGACCATCCTCAAACATTTTGCTTTTGCATATGCTGAAAATCCTGATACCTCCCTAGCAATTTTTACTTTGTAGAGCTAAATACTTTTTAATCAAATTCTTAAATACAAGCAAAAATTGTCTTTTATGTTTTTCCTCATAATTTACAATTACAATCATCTGTTCTAATTTCTATCAGTGAATCTCAGAAGGAATGCTTTGCATGTATGTGTGAAAGAGAGGCGGTATTGGAGTGTGTGCCTGTGTGTATTGTTTCTGAATAATGTATGTGCATGTGTTTAAAAGTGCCTGAGCCCATATATGAAGACATCAAGTGTCTGTGATATCACTCTCCACCTTATTCCCTTGAGACAGAAGCTCTTGCTGAACCTGAAATTAATCTTGCAGCAAGCAAGCTCCAACCATTCTGTCTCCTCTTCCCTTTGGCTCTGGGGTTATAGATTTGAGCATAGTCATGCCAGATTTTATGTGAGCTAAGTTTAGGTCCTCGTTCTTGCATGGTGAGTGCTCTTAGTCACTGAACCATCCCCCATGCCAAAAGGATGATTGACCTCCAGAGGTTAGGTCATAGTCATGGATACCTTCAGTAGGCACATCTTGGGTTAAGAATTGCTACTAAGCATCCTACCTTATGGCCACCCTACCACTGAGCTATGGACATGCCCCTGTCATTCTTAAAGGGAACTAGACTTCAATAATAGTTTACTAAAATTCACCTCATCCTTTTTGCTTTGTTTCATATTGTTTTAGGACAGCTTTAGACTAATTTGATTTATTTACACTTGTGTCACTGAGGCCAATTTTCTGACAGAAATCATTTCACGGAGGATAGGTTTATTGTAGCTTGAAATTGGGAACATGTCAGTTTATCATATCAAGGAGGAGAGGAGAGCAGAGAAGTCACATGATGGTGGACATATACTGTGAAAGAGAACACAGGAAAAGGACAGTGCAAGATAGAGACCCCAAGAAAATGAACCAGACGTGTTACTAAAGGACTGAACATCTTACAATGGAGGTATTTGCTTATCTATTTTACTGATGCTCCTGTCACAACAGCAAGGGGATTGACAGATGTAAGACAGCAGATGAATGGATAATAAAATCATGATTCATATGCAGAGTGGAATTTGATTCAGCAACAGAGAAAAATAAAATTTGTATGAAAAGTGATGGAACTTGAGAGATTGTTTTAAGTGCAGTACCTAACTGAAACTCAGAAAGACAAATGTTATATGCTGTATTTCTTATGAAGATTGAAGCCTCTAATTGCTAAATATATGTTTTCTGGTGAGGGCAACTATTAGAAAAAGAGCCATGAAAGTCCTAGTCAGACAGAAGATTTAAAGGGTAAGGTAGGGATGTGGAAAACAATAGACCATGATGAAAGAAGAAATACTGGAAGTGAAAGAATGTAATAGAAAGGGAGGTGGCAGGGAGTCGACAAGGGTGGAAAAGAGAGAGAATAACCCTAAATGAAATATATATAAATATCACATGCAGAACCTATTACTCCATAAACTTATTTTTTAAAATAAATCAAAAATAGAATGAGTTCAGTGGCTTTATTCTACCACCTAGGTCTTATTTTCTGCCTTTCGCCAACTCCCATGATGGCTGCATTATGAATCCATCAAGGGATTAATCCAGTCATTCTGTCGAGCAATTTCCCCAAAAGCATACCCTAAACTGAACTTCATTAATCTCCCATATATCCATTAATATGATTAGGTTGACAATCTGGATGAGCTATTAGCTATTTTTTTTTTCTCTAGAGCTAACCCTCACTCTTAAAAGTCTTTGCTGGATGGCTCATGTAGGCAATAAGAGTTTTGTTGTTGTTTATCTCTGGCTGTCCTTAACTCACAGTAAATTCTCGGGTCTGCATCAGCTTTGGAAATTGCCTGGTTTACGACCCATACCAACCCTCCAGGCCTAGGGCTATTTTGTTGTTTCTTTGAGTTTGATCATGTAAAAGTGGAGGTTGTCGCTCAAGAAAACAATTAAGTGGTCTTTGTGATTGATATCTGTAGACTTTTTTTCTGCTCAGTTCTTTGTCATCTTGAAACAGCTAGAATATTCTTGGAAAAGGAATATCAAGTGAGGAATTATCTCCATCATATGAGTCTTCAAGCAATCTACGGGGGCATTTTCTTGATTAATGATTGATGTGTTAGGGCGCAGTCTACTGTGGGCAACATCACCCTTGAGCAGGTGATCCTGGATGATATTAGAAAACAAACTGAACATGGGCTCTCCTCCTGTTCCTGCCCTTCCTGTGTTCCTGCACTGACTTCACTCAATGGACCGTGACTCTGGATATGTAAGCTAAATAACTCTTTTCCTCCCAAGTTGCTTTTGGTCATGGTATTTATCACAGCAATAGGAATCCAACCAGGAAATTCACTGTGTAATAAGTCACTCTGGTCTTAATCATTCTGTACAAACTTCTTACTGTGGGTGCTCTGGTAACTCTAGCTCTCCTGAATCTTTATTCATCTATGTTTGGCTGACTTCCGACTCATCAATAAGTCTGATTCCTGATACTTTTCATTTATCACCTGGCATCAGAATTGTTGCTGCAGCCTCAGTTCCATGTCACCTTAAAATTTCCAGAAACCTGTACATAGCATTGCCAGATCCTGACCGTGCTGTGGAATTCCCAGAAATCTGTATGTAGTATTTTCAGACCCTGACCAAGCTGTGAAATTCCCAGAAATCTGTACATGGCACATCCAGATTCTGACCATGCTGTATAATTCCCAGAAATCTGTATGTAGCATTTCCAGACCCTGACTAAGCTGTGAAATTCCCAGAAGTCTGTACATAGCATCTCCAGACATTGACCATGTTATAGAATTCCCAGAAATCTATATGTCACATTTTCAGACCCTCACCAAAACTAGGAACTCCCAGAAATCTGCACATAGATTCTCCCGATGCTGACCATGCTAAACTTTCACATAAATAGAGTCAAAGAAATGCAAAAATGCAATTATAAATGCCATGCTCGTGTGAAAAACCTTATCATTCACTGTGCATTGACAAAGGTCACTTCTTACCAGGCTCTCCACTCTAAACACAGTTCTTCAGCCAGAATTAGAAAAGACCCGGTGTGGCCCAGACAGCGATGGCATTCCAAGGAGTCCACTTTTAGGTGACTGGGACAATTTGTTCTGAAACTGCACATCATTTTGAATGTATTCCTTTCAAGTGACCCTCTCATCTGACTCTGAAGGTGGACGACTCAATTAAGGAACCACTGTGTGGCAGTCACAACTGGCTCCACATGGAAGGGAAAAGACTCCCCAGAACAAATGCACCATGGTGGTTCCACTTGACCTTTCCTTACTGACTGGGCTCATTCAAAGTCACTTTTTCTTTTTAAGGACGGAAACATAAAAGACACCAAATGGCTCACTTGTTTCCTTTAAGCACAGTGCTGTTGAGAGAAGAGTCTGCGGTGGCATGGGGTTTCAAGCAATGGCTTATCCTTTTGTTCTCTTTTGAGGAGGTTGTTAAAGCTTGGCCTTCCCCTCAGCACACTACCCAAGATCTTTAGACTCCCCTGATTCTACATGCAGAGGTTAAAATAGGACTCATATTGAACCAGTAGAGTCGAGAATGGAAAAAGCAAAAGATGTCCCAGTTGTTCTTAGGGACCCCATGAGGCTTAGCTGGGAGTCTAAAAAATGGGAGTCAACTGAAAAATTCAGTGTTTGCTAAACAGGTAAAACTGGAGCTTTAGCTTTGTAAAGAGTTGACCATGGAGCCACTTTAGCTAATATGCTTCCTTACTGAATTCTAATTGCTCTTATTGACAGAAAGATAATTAGCACCACTTTTCACAAACAAGTCTTGCAGAAATGGGATTATGTCTCCTGTTAAATAAGTTTATACCTGCCTCTGAAGTGGAGAATGAAAAAGTTAAGTGAAGAAGATGCTCATGTGTGGTAGAGAAGATGTTCATGTATGGTGCAGGAGATGCCCCTGTGTGGTGCGAGAGATGCTCATGTGTGGTACAGAAAGATGTTCATGTGTGGTGCAGAAGATCCTCCTGTGTGGTATAGAAGATGCTCATGTGTGGTGCAGGAAGATGCTCATGTGTGGTACAGGAGATGTTCATGTGTGGTGCAGAAGATGCTCATGTGTGGTACAGAATACGATTATGTGTGGTGCAGGAGATGCTCATGTGTGGTACAGGAGATGCTCATGTGTGGTACAGAAGATGCTCATGTGTGGTACAGAAGATGTTCATGTGTGGTACAGAAGATGTTCATGTGTGGTGCAGAAGATGCTCATATGTGGTGCATACGATGCTCATGTGTGGTACAGGAAGATGCTCATGCGTGGTACAGAAGATGTTCATGTGTGGTACAGAAGATGTTCATATGTGATACAGGAAGAAATTGCTTTCAACTTTTTTTTTCGACTTCAACATGAGAAAGAAGTGATCCATAATGTGGTAGAATCACTGTCTCCATATCTGCATGAGGTTTTGAGTCCATACTTCTGGCTATGTAGTCCACGCTCACCTTGGACTCAAAATCTTCCTTCCACCTCCTGAAACAACTACATTTTTAGTTGATAACCAACTCCTCCCCACCATGTCTTGAGTAAGTAGGGTCAGGAGTCCCTAGAAATTGGTAAGAGAAGGTGATAGGATTAAAAACAGTAAAATCTGCCTTGTATGTTTTTATTTGTTGTAGCTATTGAAGTGTACACAAAGACAGGTCTATTATTTATGGGATGTATCATCTAGATTATCTGAACAAAGAATCAGAAGATGGTTGTTCAAATTCTATAAATCATGCATAGAGGGGAAAAATAGGAAATATGCAACAGAAGAAAATGTCAGCAAAACAGAAGAGCAGTTTTTTCCTTAAAATGAAGTCTTATTTTCTGTATTAAAAATTAAAGATAGAACTAGACATAGTGAAACACATCCACAAACTTATTGCATAGGTAGGTGAGGCAGGAGACTGTTTACTTTAAAGCAAGCCCTGTCACCATAGTGAGTTGTAGTACATACTTGAAGTACATACTTAAACCCTGTTGAAATCCCTGCCTTTCACAAAAATCAATAAAAATAAAGGTAGATAATAATCTCTACCATATCCAATTAGATTCCACCAAGTTTAAAATAAGTCTTAAACAGTATCTTCATGGGAAATAAAGAAATTTCTTTTTTATATAAATTAAAATTGAAAAAAATATTTTAAGTTTTTTTTACCTTTTTTTTCTACTTCACATTTTAAAATGTCATATTGCAGTGCATATTCTAGTATGTTCTACAATGGTACTGTGGTGGTGAATATCTGCAATATAATTACAAACAAAATAATCTTACATTAAAGGCTACATTTTCTAAGTATCTGGTTGAAAGAGAACTTCATCAAAGGAGTTTCTTTTTTATTATTATTTATTTTTTTTATTGTTAAAAGCAAAATTTACATTTACTCCCCTTGTTCCCAGCCCTCCCACTCCCCCACTACCCCACCGCCCTCCCCCTGCTTCCTTAAGATGGTGCAGGATACCCCGTCCTATGGGAAGCCCAAACTACCCAATTAAAAAATGGGGTAATGACCTGAACAGAGAATTCTCATCAGAAGAAATTCGAATGGCCAAAAGATACTTAAGGTCATGTTCAACTTCCTTAGCGATCAGGGAAATGCAAATCAAAACGACTTTGAGATACCATCTTAACACCTGTCAGAATGGCTAAAATCAAAGGAGTTTCAAAGGCCAGTTCAGGACGCTAATCCTACCAAGCTGAGAGCCTGGACCACTTACTGTGAGACCTGAAAAAGGGAGAAAATGAAACATCCTCCAATCTTTTCCCTGGTCATATTTCCTTTCCACTACCATTACCTTTCCACCTTCATATGATTTTTTTCTACCACCCCTTTGCTTTAAGATATTTCTTCCTCATTGTCCCAATATCTTTCTGATTTCTAAAGGTCCTTCAGGTTGGATAAACAACTCTAAAAAGTCAAAGTTAAGATCCACGTATGACAGAGAACACTTGGCATTTGTTCTTGTACGTCTGAATCACCTCATTCAGGATAGTTATTTCCATCTATTGCCTGCAAATTTTCTAATTTCAGTTTTTTTTTCTTTAAAGATGCTTACGTGTATATATGCCCTACATTTTAATTACCCATTCATCAGTCTATGGGCATCTAGGATGATTCCATTTCCAAGTGATTGTGGATAAAATAGCAATGAATATCGCCCCTTCCCCCAAAAAAGTTCAACATCAGGGGAAGCTAAGAGAAGTTAGAGAGTTGAGTGGAGCATAGATGTAATGAAAATATATTGTATGCATGCATCACATTCTCAGATAATAAATATAAAGTATTATATTAAAAAATTCCCTAAGCAAAGTCTAAAAAAATTTACAGATTATTCCTTGCCTGGCTCCAAGAAAACATCAGAAGACATTTCTGCATGCAAGTGTACCATCACCAGTACATCGGAACAAGGCCCAGTTCAAGGAGAATACTACCCAGAGTTCTTCTCCTCCATAGAAGCAGAAACTATTTCCCAGGAGGTTCAGTGGGACATACCACAGTGCGACATCCCTGTGATGACATCAGTGTCTACTGAGAACACACTGAATAAGGGCAGCTTTCTCGGAAGTGGCTGGCGAAGCTCACGTGAGCAAATAAGCCTCTTAAACAGTCTTTCCTGGGGACCCTATTTCTGTTCTTCTGTTCTACTGTCTGTAGCTTTACGTCCAGGCACTGATGGCTTCCCCCCACCCCCCGAGTTTCCATACTCTAACTCTGATTTTGATCAACTTTAGTTTTGCTTCATGTATCCATTATTAAATATGCAAAGACTTTAGTTCTGGCAGTTGTGTTTATGTTTCGGAATGCAATTTACAACACTGTAGGTTTGGAGTTTTATAGCATCTGCCTAGGTAGTACTTTCTTAGGTAGAATGCAATCAACCATGACTGTAAAAAGTAAATAAATAAATCTTCATGATTTATTTTTATGGCTTAAAGTTATGGCTTTCACACTCATCTAAGGAAGTGTACACATGTACCCCAGAACAATAGAGTTTGTGAAACTGAACATGCCATTCTAATTGCTTGCTTAAGTTCCTTCTGATCTGAACAATTAGAAGGCACATTTTCCTATGTGGAAATCAAGACAAAGTATTGATATACCTACACGTATCTGGTGTATGAGATCAATAAAACTATGAACAATTTACATACTGAAGCTAACCTTTGAGGGAACTTAATGTCCTTGAGCTCTTACTTCCCACAACCAAGTTGAATAAAATTCACTCAGATTTATTGTTATTAAAATTCTTCATTATCATTATCAGCGTCATTATCACCCCCAAGTGCACAGAGCTCTTTTCTTTCCAGATGCTTAAGTTGTTTTACTTATATTACTGTAGCCATTTTAAAATATGCTTAAAATATCAGCTTGCACATTTATCCCCACTATACCTCCCTATGGAGAACGAAGGAAAGTAAAATGATTTAAAGTGAGAATTTTTTCCCCGTAGTCTCTGGCTAGAGAAGCCTGTGGGTAATACAAGACCATATTACTTCATTAACTCTAATAGAATTCCAATGAGATCTGAAAGTAGAAAGTATTTGCACCATCTAATATAAATGAAACAGAGATGTAGAATATTTTTCAAAGGCTCATCCAAGGACACAGCTGGAAGTAACAGTATATCAATAAGTTAGCCAAAGCCTTCTGATCTTCACGCTAGTTTTCTTCCTGCTCAATGATACAGCATTTATAAAGATCTACTCTATGCAAGTCGTATGCTCTGACCTATAAATATGATGAATACATTTCACAAGGGCGGCAAACAGAATGGCCACAAAGTTGTCTGCTCTGAAAGCCACTGAGGTTTAATGGAAGGAAACAGATTTAGATTAAAGTCAAAGTAGATGTGAAGCAAAGGGGTCAACATGGCTCTCAGCTTAATTTTTGTTTGGGAACTTTTTAAAAATTTCACTATGGTTAAAGTTTCTCAGAATCACTTAAGGGTTAAAAGTGTTGTGTGGCCTCTCAGGCAATCAAACTTGATTGGTCCAGATTGGACACATGCTTTTCAACAGTTTATATGGTTCTTGTTACTGGTATCACTGTTGCTACTTTAGAAGTACTTGTATTCTTTTGCTTAGGCCAAACCTCTTGACTATCATGTTTGTTGTATTAGGTTTGATATGTTTCAACTGCATGGTTCATTTGTTTTCTGGTTTCATAGATGGTACAGCCACCATTTTGACTGAGCTCCAGATTGTGGATTCGCTCCATCACAAATTCATAAAGCCCAATGGGACTTGGTAAATGCTGATAAGGCAAGCATAACAATGTCCATTCTCCTTTTCAAGGGTCGTTTTCTATAGGAAACAGGAAACTTTGCATTTTTTATTTGGTTTAGTTTGGTTTGGTTTAATAACTGGTCCATGCTTTGACGACCCTGTCTTGAAGCAACATTGGCTCATGGCTTTTGTATCTTATAGTGAATTGAGAACCACAATACCAGATTGCTTAGTCTTGCTTTGAAATCTTCACTGCTTCTTTCCCAGTAGCTTTGTACAGTGAAAGAAGAACTTTTTTCTCACAATGCTTCTGTCTTCCCAGTATTTCAACCCCACAACTTTTACCAGTCCTCTGGAAAGATGGAATCATCTGTCTACATGTAGTTTTCTGAAGATGAAAAATATTGACTCATTTTTTTCCTATACCTTATCAGCCAGCATGGTCAAATCTTAGATTTTTTCCCTGCTTCTGCTCACCACTATCTTAACTTTTTTAAGACACTTCCTTTCTCTTTTTATTGCTAAAAGAAAAATTTACATTTACTCCCCTTGTCCCAGACCCTCCCGCTCCCCCACTACCCCACTGCCCTTCCCCTGCTTCCTTGAGATGGGGCAGGATACCCTGCCCTGTGGAAAGCCCAAGGCCCTCCCCCCTCCATCTCGGCCTAAGAAGGTGTGCATCCATATAGAATAGGTTCCCAAAATGCCAATAAATGCAGAAGAGATAGGTCAACTGAAGGAGCATATGACCAAACCAGACACTTCCTTTCTTACAACCCAACCTGGAGATGGGACCTCAGAGGTTTCCAATCCAAACAAGATCTGTAGCGAATTTTGGCATTTAAGGAACTAAGATTGTACATTGACTACGACTTAAATGATGTTAATGTAGGAAGCCACCAGATGGTCTCTGAAGGAAGTTCTGGAATATCTGGCATTGACAACAGGAATGGTGGGGTAGCCATAGTAACTACCAGTCCCTGTTTGGTTTGCTGTGAACACTACATTTCCTCATCACAATTGTGTAATCCAACATTACAAGGTGCCTAACAAGTCACAAATTTACATAATTTAGGGTATTTAAATGTTTTCAGGTAAAGTTTATTCTACCTTTTTTTCTTGGATTTGAAAACAAAATCCATTTGTTGTACTACCTGATTTTCTGTTTTCCTGAGATGAATATTTGTAGATGAAGGATTGACAACATGATGCCTAAATTGTGTGTCAACTTGTCTGAGCCATGGGGTGCCAAGCTATAGGGGTAGACATCATTACTGAATGTGTCCATGAGGGTATTTTGAGGTAAGATTAGCATTTGAATGGATGAATTGAGTAAAGCAATTTCCCTTTTCTGTGTGGGAGGACATTGCACAAGATTTGGAGGTCTCAAATACAGTTAAAATAAATGACTGAAGAAGGAGTGACTCACTGTATCCGATTTTATTCAAACTGACATGCCAGTGTTCTTATACCCCCAACTGGTGAAGTGTACCGTATACTGGGAAGCGTGCAATTTCTCAGGCCGCAAGGTCCTCAGACTGAAACTAAACCATCGGCTTTCCTCAGACTGTGTAAGTAGCTAATGGGAATTCTTAGGTTTTGCAAGCTAAATCCTTGTCTTCTCATGTGCGCCCCCCCCAATTGGTTTGTTTTTCTGGATGACTGCATTTAATATAGATAATTTAAAAATCATATTAAAGATGAAATAACAGCAAATTAAAAATTGACTCCTAAAGTAATTGGTGTGAAGATTTATAACCAAAGCCCCAGGTCCTCCAAAGTAACACTGTCACAGTGTTACAGAAAACATAATATTGTCCTGCTACAACAATTAGACTCTTCACCTTGATGCCACTGGCATGTTCACTGTACCATCCATTTGTGTCATTTCCCATCAGCCTTTGTCTATTGCTATTATCCATAAAAACACATGACAAAGAATCCCTGCTTGATGACTTCATCCAGAATCACTATAATCATCGTTCAATTAATGAAACTATTATTTCATTAATGATGCTTATTGTCATCTTTTATCTGTAATTTTCTTTCCATTGATGAAATTCTGGTTGCATTAGTGATACTTATTATTATCTTTTATTATTTTCTTTTCAGAATATATGCTATAGCTATATGTTTTATAAATTTTATTTATAAAGCATCATCAGAATTTAAGACAGTAGTGACATGGGATAGCATACGTATTCAATATTTAGCTAGGTAGCCGTGGTGGTATGTTTTATGTACTATGATCTGTTAAGAAACTAAATACTGTGCTGCTTCTCCAAGTATATTATTTTAGCTTCTCCTTATACTTTTCTCTTAAATGGACCTACTCATTGATTCTATCCTTGAGAATCTGAGTAATTTATTTACCTTGAGTCAGTTATTAGTTCACCACAGAAGCTCCTCCAAACTATTGAATCTTTAGGCTTTGAGTACTACGTGCAGATGCCATCTTCCAGAGATAAAATGTCGGAAGGAACAGCAGCATGTCATTGTGTCATATCATAGTAGTACTGGACTTTATGGCTTCGGCCCTATGGCTTAGGTTTTTTTTTATTACCCTGACACAGGAAGATGACATGTTGACTCTTTTCCTAGTCTACTGAACAAATTTAACTGTTACTCTTATGCTCTTCTTACTTTAGTTTCGCTGTTCTCATGTTAAAGCTATTAGAGTCATCTCCCCTGGTCCACGTCTTGGTCTGTCCCACTCTCCTTTTATTCTGCTGAAGATAAGATACAGCTACAACATTTGATAGATTATTTTTGACAAAACTATTGCTTAATGATTAGGCTTATTCCAAAATCTTTCTATATATTTAATCATGATTTTCAAGCTAAAAAAGAAGAGAAGATAATTATATCTTAAAGTAGATTGAAGATACCCTATGCTTGGCTTTACATTTATTATTAGATGCACAGTGATGTAGGAGGGTTCTTCTGTATTTTGTTTTGCTTTCATTGGTTAAAAAAGAAGCTGCCTTGGCCATTTGATAGGGCAGGACTTAAATAGGTGGGGAAAAGAGAACAGGAGGCTAGAAAGAAGACTGAGTCAGGGAGAGAGCTGCCATGAAGCCGCCAGGGTCAGACATGCTGAATCTTCCCGGTAAGCCCACTACCTTGTGGTGACTTATAGGCTATAAAGAATGAGTTGAAATAAGATGTGAGAGTTAGCTAAGAAGAGGCTAGTAATAATGGGCCAGGGAGAATTTAAATTAATATAATTGTCGTGTGGTTATTTCAGGCATAAGCTAGCTGGTGGCCTAGAGCCGGGCAGGAAGGAACAAAAGGGCCCACGTTCCTCTCAGGTGCTGGGAACAGTAGCTGCCCCTCTTGCAACACTCAGAATGTAGATAATAGTTATACTAGCTAGAAATAAGCAATTGAAATATAGTAAGTAATTTACTTTTTTAAAATCAGGATATGGGAAAATTTGGAGTTTTGACTGGAGAATGTGAAAGAAAAATAGATGGAAGGGAAAATGGAAGGTTAAATAATACTAAGGATGTTTGAAAAACCCAATAAAGAATAATATTATTTTATAGTTACCTAATATCAAATCTAACACATGTAAGTTAATAAGTGAACCTTTATACGTAACTTAAATGAAGTTATGCCACTTGGAGGTGATAATACTCCCCAAAAGAACAATAGATGTTCTAATTAGAATCCAGTATCAAGCATGAGAAACCACCTTTTGAAGTCTTGGTTGGGGAATTCAAGATACTCCCCAGACAATGTAAGATAATACTTAATATTTCTCATTGTTGTTTTCCAAAAGTTGAAGGTAAGTCCTCATTACTGAAATCATTATGATACAGGACTTGGAGGGACAGAGTTGGAACTGACCTGAAAGCATACTCCTTGTGGACTAGTTCTCATAGTATCAGAATATATTATGCAAACTGCCAAGGGAGAAGAACAATCAATAGTCGTCATACTCACTCTGATGTCTGCAAACCATAACGATGACTACCAAAGCAAGATATTCTTAACAGCTCTCTAACTGTACTTGCTTCACAGGAAAGAAACAGACTGCTACCAACCTAACGATTGCCTGTGACTAATGAGGTCATGGATCTTTGAGAAGAAACTACTAGCTTCATATTCCAAAGCCAGCCATTCTAAAAACTTCTCCTTCTCCCCACAGATAACAGTAGATCTTGCCCACATCGAAGAAGTTTCTTCCTGCAGAAGACAGACCATTACAAATAGTCATAACTGGTCAAAATGCAAAGACCAACAGACCACTGGGTGCCTCACTCCCTCTAATATATCACCCACACAACTCCTACACCAAGAGTTCAAAACAAATCACAGAAAGAGGTGATAGGGGAAGTATCATCCCTGAAATCTCAGTAAGATTTCTGCTTAACCAAGACAGTGACACCAGTTGACATGATAAAGTGAATAAGGAAGTCCTAACCTTAGAGGAAGAGCTACAGACAACGAATGACTATTAAGAGAAAGAGATTTAGTCACTCCAAGGGATGAGCATCCCAACTGGATATCTGATACCAATCTTACACAAAACACTAAACAGACCCATCAGATTATATTTCTATGTTTACTCTAAGAAAAATTAAATTTACAACCTAATCCAGAGCCATAGTTTTGCGTGTTTAGAATTATTGTCCTGGTATTTCTCTCCTGCTCCTCATGGTGACCTGTTCAAGCCTCCTCGACTGTCCTGTATGTTCAGAGCAGGCAATGTTCCCTCTATTCCAGCTTCTACTTGTAGAATGGGAATTCTACTCTAAAGACAAAAGACTTGGAAGAGCTGATGTCTTGCTTTATTCTCCCTAACTCTTTTGCTGTACTAGAACTATCACATATGCAATTCTGCCCTGAAAATCTAGATGTCATTCTATGGAAAAAGGGCTGATGTTGTTCTCAGTCTATGTTCCAGTGAACAGGTACAAAGGCCCACATGAGGTGGGCACTGAAACCAAAGAGACACTATAGCTCTCTCTGAAGGGAATAAAATTATTTGAAACAGCATAGTGAACCCTGTTGTTTGGGTAGTCAGGAGTCAGGGGTAAGCCAAAACTTGAGAAAGTGAGAAGAACCCTCACAGGATGAGAGTCACCCACAGGGAACAGGAAGGCTATAGATGTGGACCTTGCTGGGTCTACTTAGAAATGTTAGGACCAGATGAAGGCCAAAGTAAAAAATGTTTTCTCAGCTGCACAGGTCCATCAAAATAGGCAAAGCCTCAGCAATGAATGGGTCTCAACCTATGAACAAATACTGACTGAACAAAACTATTATGGTCTAAGAGGCAAGTCTAATATGTTTTCTCTTTAAATCATACAGTTTTCAAACTGTCATACTCGTCAAAGACAATCCAGCAAAAAGTCCCTAGCAGAACACAAGTCAGAAAAATAAGCTTCTTGAACTACGGAGCTATTAGTATCAGTGTGCAGCTATTGGCAACCTGAAGAAGATAAGCTGAGCCACCATCCACCCTCAGCAGACTAACTAAAAAACAAAAAGGTAGTGGTTGAAAACAAAGAAAGGAAATGTGGATGCTGTTGACAGAGTAGTAAGAAATTCCAATGACCTCTGACCCCAAGTCCATCTTCAAGGCCTTGACGAGGTTTTGGTTTAAATAGGAAGCAGGAGGCATAAAAACTAAGCAGTCCTGATCAAGGTGTGGCCACACCCATCACTGACCCATCACTGTCTAGACTCTGTTTTCTCTTGGAAAGTGGTCTGATGAGTTGTTGGAACTCTGTGAAGTTTCTTCTTATGACACGTTTCTCCTATCCAATGCCCAAGACCAGCATTTTCCCTTTCCCAATATATGATTCCTGGGGAGAGAAATCACAGTTCCTTGAAGACTGAAGAATTCAGTAGTTACATGGATGAAGAGATGAGTACAATGTCTCTCTTTGGACCATCTTTGTTCCTGCCAGGACCGTTAAATTGCAGCTTCCATACTATCCACATAACCAATCAAAAACAGCAAGAGTAGCAACGGTCACAGAGACTTAGTTACAGCTTTAACTAGGAAGTGGCTTATGCTGACCCAGGAGTGACTGCTGGCCATAGAGCTGAAAGGCAGAATTAGAAAGCAAACGTGGGAAGGGGCATAGATGTAACATTCCATGAAGGAAACTGGCTCATGAGAGTTAGTTCAGCTGTGTAACTAAAATAATCAGTAAGCAAGGAAAACACAAAAATATCAATACCCAGTGGGATAAATATTCACAGGAACTACAAGATATCATTGAAAATGTTCATTTTTTCATTAATCCTTGGCAGACACAAAGCACCAGAGTCTATGTCAAATAGAAACAGAAAAAGTTTACAAACTTATGGTAGAGCCACTGATTTATTAATTTAACAAAACACAAGAGAAGCTGAGGTCCAGGTGGATTTACTGATCAATTTAACAAAATTTTCAAAGAAGAATTAATATTTTTCTGCTTTCATGCTATGGCTGTGACAAACACAGTGGCCAAAAGCAACTTTTGGAGGAAGTGATTTATTTGGCTTGCATTCCCCAGACATCACTGAGGAAAGTCAGAGCAGGAAGGTGAAATGGAAACCTTGGGGGAACGCTGCTCTCTGGCTCACTCTCTGGCTTCCTCTCTTGATCATGCTCATCTGACCTTCTTATACATATGCACACCATCAATCATCAGTCAAGATACGAATCTTAATGGTTAGAAACTAAAGAACATGTCAAAGGAAAACGGAGACACGTCTCAAGCCTCACAGGTTCTAGCTTAGAGAACACTAGGACGATCTGAACAAGTCTGAAGCTGCTCCAAGTACTTGTAAAACCACCAAATAAGATTAAATAAAAGACTGAGTAATTCAGAAGTTAAGATGACATTCTCACAGAGAATCTAGGTTTAATCCAACACATGATGGGTCACCACCAGCTGTGACTCAGCTTATAGGGGATCTCATGCCCTCTTCTGGTTTCTGAAGGCAACAGGCATGCAGATAGTATGTACATGCAAGCACGTGTGTGTGTGTGTGTGTGTGCGCGCGCACGCGCGTGTGTGTGTATGTGTGTGTGTGCGTACACATGTGTGTGTAATTTAATTAAATTAAGTAAAACAAATCAATAATTCAGTTATAGGTAATAAAAGAAAATTGAGTGAGAAAAATTGTCGCACATGTGCGTGTCACCTGCAGACACAGTTATCACCCAACCATACTTTGAGATTTGTCAATAAAGGGTAAAAAGATAACCCGTTAGCCTGATTCTGTGAAATACTTCAGTGTCTACCTAGTTACAGAAGGAAAGTTCTTTTTAATAGAACAGTGTAGAAAGAGTAAGGGAAATTTGGTTTTCAAAACCACTACCCTAAAATTTCCAATGGCTTAAATAGAATAGAGAAAGAATGCTCAGACTTCCTATGGAAATGCTTCCCTGGAAAAAGGTGTGATCTCAGAAGTGACTTCTAAGCAAACATAAGAAAAATCTGTCTTGCCGTGAAGATACCTGCTTTTATCACCCCCAAGAAAGAAAGTTTCTTTATTTGGTCAGTAAGTTCATCAATCAACCAAGTAGGTTTTGAAACAGGGTCTCACTATACAGCCCAGTGTAGCTTCAAACTTCCTTCCTCAGCTTCCCAAATGCTAGGGCTGTAGGTATAGACACCATGCCCATGCCTAACTTATAAGCAAGGATTTAGTAGGAAAACTTGACGTGGTGTGCTCCCTGAATCAGTACACTGTGATGATGCAGTGTCACCTATGAAGTATTCTTGTCCCTAAAAAAAATGTTATACTGCATCTATACTTTTATTCTAACTATTAATATGTTACACAGTCAAAGAGTCAGATAAGCAACGTGAGGGTCACTGCAAGAAGATAACTATACCCCAAAGGTATATGACATACTCTGTAAGTCAACTGTGTGCCCTTTAAAGGAATCAATGTTTAGGAATAAGAAAAGGTAGGAACAAATTCGTAGCAGAAGTGACTGAATACATACAATACATATGGAAATAGAACATAGGTTGTGGAGAGCTTCAAAGACTCTTGTTCAAACAAAGCAGCAATGGTAACAGCCTTAGAAAACATGTTGAGAAAGCTAAATGAGGATCAAATATTAGTCGGTGTCAGAAGATTCTTCGTTTTCTTTGGTCTAATAATGAAACCCTGATTCTGCCTGAAGATGTACTTAATTTTAGGAGATATAGGTTTATGGCAGTTAATATTGAGTGTAAAGTCAACTGGATCAAAACTGAGTAAAAGACAAGTTCCTGAGCACTCCTGTGAGGAATTTTCTTGATCTCATTACTGCAAGTGAGAAGAATACTATAAATATTATTAATATCTTTTTGTGGCAACCCAGGTAAAAGGAGTTAGAGGAAGAGTCTTTCAGGGGTTTTGCCTGCTTACCTTCATTCTTGCTGATAAGGTCTATTCCAGTGGTTCTCAACCTTCCTAATGCTGCAACACTTTAAAGCAGTTCCTCATGTTATAGTGAGCCTCAACCATAAAAATTATTTCCATTGGTACTTCATAACTATAATTTTTCTACTGTTAAGAATTGCAATGCAAACATTTATATACAGGTTGGTCTTAGGTGAACCCTGTGGAAGGGTCATTTGACCCTAAAGGGGTTGCACCCCACAGATTGAAAACCTCTGATCTATATTATATTGCTGTTGATGCTGTATCCTATTGCTGATATCAGAATCCAGATTGTTTGGGTTTTGAGTGTGAGTTGGAGACCTCCAGGAATGCTTCAAGTATGCCTTGAGTGACAGATTAAGAAAGCCAAAGCATCAAGCCATGAAGACTCAGCAACAACTAAACTACTGTCTCCTCTAGTATGAGACAGCTGGTGGATTACCCAATGCATTTTCTAAGCCAATATAATACATTTGCTTTTCATATATACTCTTTCTGTTGTTATTGTTCCCTTGGGAACCCTGACCTGTAAAATGCTGAAGTATTCACATACATTTTATGTAAAATGTTGAGAAAATATAGATACAAGCTAGTTGTAAAAGCTAAAACCTTAATATTTAAATAGACATGTTTAGTAAGTGGGTGTTTCCTCTCATAGTCTTTTAACTTCTCCACGTTCATATTTTTATAATTAAAACTTATAAACTTTTTATTTTTTATTTCTTGGTTCTTGTGATATTTTATTATTGCACCAACAGGTTTAAAACTTACCTTATTAAGAATCATGTTATTAAAAATATTAATAATGCATATTCTTAATGTTTTAGTAAACTCTTTACTTCATTTTAGGAAAATAAACACAATTTAATGCTCAGATGAAATAATTTTCATCTAAATGTCTCTTAAGAGTAAACTGAACAGTGATTTGTGTAATTTCATAATTTCTGATTACTCACTTGCAGAGATACTTTCTCTATACAGGCAAGTTCTGTGTGTTCAAGTTTTTGTTTATTCTTTACAGAAGCACATTTGAACTATTAGTGACGTGTTTAAAGAGAAAAATGACAAACCAGGTGAAATATTGTGAGAGATTTCTGAGTGACCACCATGGGAAAGAATGTGCGATGGAACAGTCTTTGTACACTGTGAATATGTATTGCTTTCATTGTTAATGAAGAGCAGACTGCCTAACAGGTAGGCAGGAAGAGGTTAGGCAAGAAAGCCAAACTGAGAGAACGCTGGGAAGCTGGAGGGTGGAGTTGTCAGCCATGTGCAGAGGAAGTAGATGAACATGCTGTACTGATGAAAGGTACTGCCACACAGAAGAGCGAAGATAAGAAATATGGGTTAATTTAAGCTGTAAGAGCTAGTTAGTAACAAGCCTAATCCATCAGTCAAACACTTATAACTAATAATAAGTCTCTGAGTGGTTATTTGGGGAGCTGGCAGTCCTGACAAAAAGGGAAAACCACTGGGAAAGTCCTACAAGGAAGAGAGATGTGTCTAGGGACACCTAATGGGGTTCCAAAGTACTAAGTATGCTGAAGATGGAGCCACATGCAAAACAACTTATGGGATTGCAATTGGTGCAATCACAACTATGTTGCTTCTTACTTCATTGCTCATATGAGGGAGCACAGAAAGTAGATGAATGGGATGATCCGAGGTAGACTGGTTGGGCAAGTGCTATGAAAGTATAAAGAAATATGGATTTGATCATGATGGTGAAAAGAAGGATTGAAATAATATGCCATATGATCCAGAGACAAATGGCCTATCGTTGGGAAGGGACAGATCAGGGCAAAGGTTATGAGTACTCAGTAGCCATGTACAACAAGGCCATCATCAATCCCTGCAACAAGGAATTTGACTGAAGTCAAAGTCTGCCCATTAGGGCACTCTCAGAGCTACATAATGTTCAGTAAAGACATATTAGAAAAGAACATCCATCATGCGAAATTTCTATAGTGACGATTAAGATATTCAACAAAGTAACTATGGGGCAAGTTCAGTTCAGGCACCCACTCCTCTGCTGCCCAGGTACCTAGCTGGGAGATCCCTGTGAATACCTGGGATCCCCTCTAGAGACAAGTCTCTTGCAAATCTTAGAATGACTCCTGTTAATGTAGATATCTTATTCCATTCTCCAACATCCACTCTTCCTCGATCTCCACCCTCCCACAACCCCAGGCTCTCCCCGGTTCTTCCTTTCTCCCTTCTACCCCTCCCTTTCACCTACCCCCTCCCCCAATCCCTACCTCCACCCCCATCCCCACTCCCATGCTTCCAACTTTTGTCTGAAGGTTTTGTTTGCTTCCGACTTCCAGGAAATGCTATATATGTTTTTCTTTGGGTTCACCTTGCTATTTGGCTTCTGCAGGCTTGTGAGCTATAAGCTTAATGTCCTTTGTGAATGGCTAAGGTCCACTAATGAGTGAGTACATACCATACTCATCTTTTCGGGTTTGGGATATCTCACTAAGGATAGAGTTTTCTATTTCCATCCATTTGCATGCAAAATTCAAGATGTCATTGTTTTTTTCCGCTGAGTAGTATTCTAATGTGTATATATTCCACACTTTCTGGATCCATTCTTCCATTGAGGGGCATCTAGGTTGTTTCCAGGTTCTGGCTATTACAAATAATGCTGCTATAAACATAGTAGTAGTTTCGCATGATGGATGGAGATAGAGCCAGAGACCCACAGTCACATCAGAACAAGGGACTGAGCTACCAAGGTCCATTGGAAGAGCAGAAGGAGGGAGAAGATGAGCAAGGAAGTCAGGACCATGAGGGACTGGCCCACCAACAGAGACAGTGTGCTCAATCTATTGGGAGCTCATCGAATCCAGCTGGACCAAGACTGAATGAGCATATGACCTAACTGGACCCTATGAATGGGACTGACTGAGAAACCAATGATAATGGCACCGGGACCTAGCTCTTCTCCATGTATTGGCTTTTTGGGAACTTATTCTATATGGATGCACATCTTCCTAGACCGAGATGGAGGGGGGAGGGCCTTGGGCTTCCCATAGGGCAGGGTATTCTGCCCCATCTTAAGGAAGCAGGGGGAGGGTGGTGGGGTAGTGGGGGAGCGGGAGGGCCGGGAACAAGGGGAGTAAATGTAAATTTTTCTTTTAACAATAATAAAAAAAATGTTAAAAAAAAGAAAATAAAAGAACATAATACCTACGTTCACACTGTCCAGTAGAAGGGGCCTGTGTAGAAAGATAATGGATAGCAGGAGGTTGAATGCCTTTAGATTTCTCAATAGGGGTTGGGAAGAGAGAGGTGTGGCATACTCCCCCTTAGAAGTAAGTACAAGGGGTCTGGCTTCCTGATGCTGCTGAAGCTGAGAAACCAGGAGAAATTTATGAAATTACTGAAAACATCCTGTAAAGATACTGGATCTATAACTATCTTCTTTGATATGTTTTTTCAAAGATCAAAGAAAAAATTGCCTATATGATATATTTACAACATATTTTAAAAATAGTTTTCCCGACATTAGCTTTGTATGGAGAGAAAGAGTACTCAGTCAGAGTCAATCTCTATTGTCTCAAGAAATGGAGTGTGGAAAGCTGCAAAGATGAGGTTGACACTCAGGTACTAACAGGCAGCAAACTATACTGATGTTGGAACACCAAGTATTTGTATAGCTGCCAACAACTATGGATTTTATTAAAATACAATTCTTCCTTTCTCCCAATTCTTTTTTCCTAACTTAAGATATTAGATGTAGAAAATTGATAACTGTGTAATAAATGTCATGACTGAGCTCAGTGGAACAGCACTTGCCTACCTCATGGTCCTGCATTTCAGCCTAAGCACTGAAAAAATATCCATAATTAGTATTAGGGCTGCTAAGTAAACATAGTACTAAATGAACTCCTATAGATCTATCACTATAACCATTAAAGTATACCTAGTAATTAACATCACTGCTTTTCTAGCAAGGTGTTTGAGGGTAAGATTCCAGAGGCGGCTCAGGCAAATTGCATCACCTGAGTCCTTTATAAAGCTGAAGTCAAGTGTCTTGTGATAACTACAGACAATTTGAGGGGCTAGAGTGTAAATTGAGACTGTACTTTTGTTCCTCAGTCACTCAGTTTCAAATAATCACACAGAAACTATATTAATTACAAGATCTTTGCCCAATGGCTTAGGTATATTCCTAGTTAGTTCTTACATTTTAAATTAACCCATTTCTATTAATCAATGTATCACCATGAGGCTGTGGCTTACTGGTAATATTCTGGCATCTTTCTCCTTCGGTAGCTTCATAGTGTCTCTTTGACTCCACCTACTCTCTCTCTCTTCTCTCCCTCAAAAATGTCTATTTGGATTTCCAATCTGGCTATACTCTTCTAAGCCATTGGCCAAAACAGTTTTATTCATCAACCAAAAAAGCAACACATATACAAAAGAATATCACTAGAGGACTGGCTTCCATGCTCATTCATGTGACTCAAAGTGGGAAGCTTTAGGTCCTTGCTTCTGACTATATCCATTTAGCTACTTAGGTAGTGCCAGCTGGTGTCCACTGGTACCAGTTACAGAGTGAGACTGCATAGGGAGTGAGGAGGGGGAAAGAGAACAAACACAGATCAGAAGGCATCATCTTTCATAACCTACTCTTGGAAATGATGGGTTATTCCTCTATCATCCTATTAGTTATAGAGTAGTCTGGTACAGTGCATGACTGGACTGGACTATATGGGAATATCAAGAGGCAGGGATCATCAGGTCCCATCTCATAGGTCTATTATCAACTTACTTCATAGTGTTCACATTATGGTTATAGTTAGAGACCATAAAGAAATATCAACGCACAGCCTTCAATGATTACAGAAGAGACAGTGAGTTTGTATGGTGACCTGTGTTAATTCTTGACGGAACAGACTCCAGAATCACCCAAGAGGTGCATCTGTCCATGCCTGTGGAGGATCATCTTGACAATGTTAATCAAGATAGGAAGACCTGAACACTATGGGTACACTGTTCTCTGACCAGGTTTCTGGATCACAGGTATAGAGAGAGGGAACCGAAGTGTATCATACACTTACTGGTTTCTCCTTCCTGACAGTAGATGTGGAGTGACCAGCTGACTTAAGCCCTGAGGCCTTGACTTTCTTGCTCTGATGAATTGTCCCCTTGAACTGTGAGCCAGAATAAATCCTTTCTTCACACTCCCCCATCATGCTTTTGTCAGGAGTATTTTCTCATAACCACAGGAAACGAAACTAGGGCAGTGTGGAAACTGAGGACAGTCTGTTCGCCCCACGCATCTAACCTAACCTCTTCTCTGTCTATTTCAGTTGCTCTTATGAGAAGGATATGAAGCAGACACGAAATTAATTAGACATGTTTCTTCAAAACGGGACTGGGAAGACTAACTAAACACTTAAAGGCATGTGACGACCCAGGATGGCTGAATCCATGCAGCGCTGTGTTGTAGAACCTGTAGAAGCTGGCACCATTCTGAAACAAGTTAAACCTTAAGTATATGTTATTGGGATACTTCCTTCTTTTCTGTAATTGTGTCATAGTGTCCCTCAGATCTACAGCCAGGATCTCAGAAGAAGCCAACAGAAGAAAAAGGCTCCCTGAAAGATAAACTTGAGAGCCTAGTCATGCCTCGACTGCATTTAGAAGTCAAGGTCTTAACAGATTTAATTTCATGCTTCCCTCCATGCCCTCTCCATTACAATCAGAGAGGAATCCATAACCCATTCCTCCACAAGACAAATGCTATTTCTCCTTGCTTAGAAATGTTTTGTAATTTAATCAGCACTCTTGCTGGCTCTGCTTCAGTCTTCATAATAAACAAAAACATTTTTTTTCTGTTGGATTAAACCTGACACCAGTGCTTGGCAGATTCTAATACTACACTCTGGACAGAAGCAAATGCTGTCTGGAGCACTCCTAGAAGCATCAGTCAGCCTGTCCTTGGTATATTGTTTCCCATTTATAGGAAATGGAAATTGAAAAGGCCAGCCATGTATAGAAATACTAATGTGGTCCACATAGTGATCTTCATGTTTTTCAGCTAGACAATAGTCCATGCCCATGTCTTGCTAGGCTCTCATAGCAGAACTGGCATCCATCATAGTAGCATTACCTCTACCCACTGTCAGAAGCTCTCTTCATCCACATGAATCCATAATCCTAAAATTAACAGTGGAATGTAAACACAATGCCCAATATAATGTGAAAGTCTTCAGATTTATAGCCAAGTCACCAATGCATGGAGCCTGCTGGAGAGAGAAAGGGAAGATATGTGTCTGCTGACTTGGCTTTTTACACTGAGCAGAAATCTAGGCATTAAAAATAAACATAAATCACGTGCTGTAGGTCCTTATTGCAGCAGATACTTTAATTACAACTGTTCAGTTCTTACAGTAAACAAACAGAATCAGAAGATGTTGCCATAACTACAGATGCCTACCCTTGTCTACTGTCCCTGAATGCATTGAGAGCCTTCCAATTCTTTTAATTAATGAAGACAGCCTCTAGAGACAACTGCCAAATTCCTGTGTTACCCAGGTCTTTAGATCCCTGGAGGAAGCTACCATATATTCACACAACTTAGATATAGATTTAGCAATCAAAGCCAAGTACCCAGTTATTCAATATTTAAACATAGTTATTCTTAGTGTTTACTATTGCAAAGATTTTCTTTCCTCTCAGGGCCACTGTCAATGTGTTTGAAGTTTCTTTTCAATGAGAAGTTGTGTACTTTTTTACTCCACAAAGTCAAAGCTGGGTTGTTCCTGTGTCATCAAACTCACTGAAGCAGCTGAGTTATTATATTGGTGGAATTAATTATTGAAATGAAGACATGCTTTGTTCTGCTTTAATGGGAAGATAAAAGCCTGAATAATTAAGAATAGTTTTCTATTACAGCTAATGTGCAATATGTATTCTAAAATAATTAGCTGAGCTTGGAAAATTATTTTATATTATCTATTCCTTCATTTAGCATAGTTATACATTCATTGGTTTATTTACTCAAAACTATTAATTTATTGAGTATCTTCAGGTTGTCAACTCCTACCATGGAAAATGGAAATATAAACATAAATAAAACATAGTTCCTTTTATTTGAAAGCTTATTTTTGAACATATTCATGGACTCCCCAGATCTTGAAAGTCCACATGGTGTTAAATGAGCTATGAAGTTTTTTTCAAAATTTTGACTTTTCTCTGAGAAGCATGTGTCAGTACAGTCTCTTTGATCTGGTCACAACCCAAATTCCCTTTATAAATTTAATTTTACTTAAATGAAATTTTCTTTTGGTATTTAAAGTACTATAATTAACATAACTCAACTGATCCTAGAGCCATCTTAAATGCAATTGGTTTTGTCTGTTTGGTAGCCGTACTTTTTACTTTGTTTCTTCAAATGCTGGAAGAAACTAGCTCTTAAGAAGAGTAAATGTTAATAGCATTCTCTTGAGAACGGAGAAAAAAAAACTGGTGCTTTTGTTTATTATTTGTTTGTTTGTTTGAACCCAATGAGGATCAGCTGACTAGAGTTCTTTCAATTTCTGTGAATTGACTTTCAGCTTGGACATTCTAATTACAGTAGTGCCACCTTATATACCGAGTATAAAAGCAGTAGTAACTTCGTGTGAAGTTAAACAATTTCTCATTTTGATATGGGAAATGTATAATTGCTCAGATTTGAACACAATAAGGAAACCCCAGTTTCAACGTCTCCTGGTGGGGCATTAAGATATCTAAGTTCCCAATCTGGTTCTGAACACTGACCCTTGTCTAAGCCAGAGGGCTCACCTTCCATCCCGGATTCAGTTGTGCTTCTAGCCCTCATACCATCATCATCTACTCAGCATTTAAGTTAATAACTTAATAGATGAAGAGCTATGGTGCTTTGTGAAAACATTAACGTCATATACATCTGCCGAAATAATGCTAATTCTTCTATAGCCAGGTCTGGTCTCATAATGTGATCAAAATTTTTTGACTACATCATATTCACTGGTCCTCTATTCTTCTTCCTCTCCTTCCTCTCCTTCAACTTATCAAATTAACATATAAGTTATCAGATGAAGATTTTTTTTAAAGAAAGTCACTACTCATCTTTATAAATAATATACAGCTGATATCTTATACATTAATTTATATTATCTATATGTAGATAATATATCTTCACAGAATGCATTAGTTTATTTTTGACTTTCTGATTTCTTCATATGCATGTTCAGTGTCCATGCCTTATGTGTAAAAGAGTGAGACAAAGGATAACCTTGAGCATTGTTCCCCTGAGAGTATTCACCATCTTATTTGTTTGCTTGCTTCAGTGTCTCTTACTGCCTGAAATTTGACAAGCAGGCTAGACCGACTCACCACTGAGCAATAGGCATTTTCCCATCTCTGCCTCCTCAGTGTGAGATACCAGCGTGTACCACCAAATTTGGAATCTTTTTTTTCAATGTGGGTTCTTTGAACTGAACTCAGGTCCTGTACTGATGAAGTTTATTTAATGGCAAAGCTAATAATAATTGACACGTGTTTATTTAACTCATTGATCTGGTTGATCAGTTAGGTCAGACTACAGCTGATGGAGGAAAAACAGAAAATTTCCAAACATTTGAATGCTCTCAGAGGCAATGCCGAGATCTCTGTTTCAAATTGGCAATGCATCTATGCTCATATAGGACTTCTTAGAGAAATAATTACAGATAAAATTGCAAAGAAATCTTTAGAAAACGTGTGGCATATAGCAACGATGATTTTGAATCCCAGCTATTTTATGATAATAGAACTTAAGGAGTTATATGAAGGCTTTCATTCTTAGTATATAGGGAATAATTAAGGAGTAACAAAACATATATTGAGCATTCGTAACTCATATTGTAGCACAGGACCACAGTAATATTCAAAAAAGGTGAGGTTATAAAGGGTTTCTTTCACAGAAGAATTCCAGACAGTAGAATTAGCTAAAATTCTCTAGTAATTGAGTGAATATCATCAGTTTTCAAACTTGTTTCATGAGACATTGATTTGCGAAATGGTCATCCTATAAGTTAAAATCGTTGTGTGGAAATTTTGTAGAGAAAAGGGGATATTTACATAAGTGTAAAGTATTATTTTCCCAGTTATTTATTCACTCAAGAGAAAGCTTATCTCTGCAGCAAAGTGAAGGAAGTCCACCATAACCATGCAATCCAACCCAGCACAGATGATGGTGATATGCCAAACTAAAATGTGGCTGGTGAGATAACAGACATGCTCTTCTAAAAATATTTAACCAGAACCTAATAATGAGATGGTATCACTCATCAGCAGAGCACAGGATACTGTACAAGGAAACTGGTCTAGTGTTTGTGCAGACTCACCATCTTAAAGCAAAGCTGTGTTTATTGAAAGAGAAATGAAAGTTCTGTTCTGGGTCCAATGTCAGTAGGAATGATCTAAACAAAATGCATAAACCAAGATTGGAAATTGGAATTGTTGATGAGTAGGTTTATGTTAAGCAGAATACTGAATCCTCCTAATTCCTATAACTCATGAATATAAGGAAACAGAATTTAGATTACTTGCCACTTAATCAAAACAAAGAAAATATGTTACATTATCCACATGAATTGAATGCAACACAACAGCCCCTTAAATGATCATGTCAAAGGCTTAGAACCTAATTAATATGTTGAGAAGTTGAAAAGTGACTGTATCATCAAGGTTCTGACTTAATTGATGGATCAGTTCACTGATAGATTCATTATTGACTAAAATATTAAATGTGGTAAATGGTGGAAGGGGGAACCTACTGGAGGAAGCGTGTTGCTAGGGGTATGTCATTTTGAATGTATTTTCTTCACAGTTCTTTTCCCTCTTTCTATATTATGGATCCCGTGAGATGGGCATTTTTTTTCTTTTATACCTTTTTTCTATGATAATCTATTTTAACATGGTCTAAAAATGGTGGAACCAGCTGAGTAGTTACTAAAATATCTGAATGTACAAATCAGAATAAATCTTCCCTCCCTCAAGTTGAGTTCTTTAATATTTTGTTGCAATGAACAAAAAAAAGAGATTAATACAAAGAGGGAAGTAGCAGTGTCACCACGATAGAATGTAAGAAATACTTGAGTGTCTGCTAGAGGTCTTGACAGTGGGTGTAGGTCATGAATCAACAAATGTAGGTAGACTTAAAGAATTACAATAGAAGAAAATATTGTAACTTTGAGCATCCACAAAGAAATGTAACATTATTGACAGTTTAATTTTAGCCCCCAAAGAATAATGGATAGTCATTGCAATGTGTCACTGCCTTCTGATCATTTGCTATAGCAACATCCTAAGTCAGAGTTTTGTTCTGTTATGACTATGGCACACAGGTTGAGAACTACTATTCTAAAGGAATCTTCAAAGGTACTAAATCCTCTTATGCTAAAAATCACAATGCCATGATTGAAATTCCCTCTACTAGTCCATTTGTGGGCATACATAAATGACAATTGATTTGCCTTCTTCTCATCATACAAATGTAGATTATGCTTCTGATCACATCCTTCTATACTGGGCTAGTGAGACTACAATTAGTTAGCTAACTCATAAAATGTGTTTGTTATAGGCCATATAAATCCAAGTCAGGATTTATGAACATAAATATACATTTTATAAATGAAATTTAAGATGCTTTGATTGTCTTCTCTGGTGCAGATGTCTAAGTAGGATGGAGACATAGCAGGATGACCTTAGAAATCACACCCGTCTCTCTCATCTATTCTTATATTACTTCCAGATATATTCCCTCATTGCTGGGTCTCTAACTCCCAAGAATTATATCAAAAGTATATTAGTTCTAGGGATTACCTAACCATGAATCATTTGACATATTATTGACATCAAAAGAGGAATATCTCTAAACAAACATGGCACAGTAGACTAATTCAAGGGCAACTGTTGTTGGTTGATTTTGTGTGTGCTGCTATCTTGGGAAGGCTGATGAGTCACTGATATGACTTTTAAAATAACCACAGAAGTTACTGAAATTCCAAAAAATAACTGTTAAGCGGGGTTTTACAGTCACCTTAATTCATATATTTGAGGAGGAGACATTATCTGAACATCTGAACTTGGTGATATCATTACTATTTCTGCAACTAATAAAAAATATTAAGAAAAGAATTCTCTGCCAAATCTTCCAGTGTTCTAATAAAGGCCAGACACACTTTGTTCTGCTGGGATAAAGTTTGAAACATAAATAGGCATGCCCATGACTGCAGAAATAGGAAGCCTTTTTATAGGAAGCCTTAAGTGACAATTATTGTGTGTGTGTGTGTGTGTGTGTGTGTGTGAGAGAGAGAGAGAGAGAGAGAGAGAGAGAGAAAGAGAGAGAGAGATACTGTAGAAGTATCCAGTGATTGCACAGAAAAAAATAAGACACCCATTGGAATTAAGATCCGTGGGACCAGTTGACAGGGTTTTCATTCTCGTCAACAAGATGTTTGGGCCTGATTCATACTAGTCACACTAAATACATTTGATTGGCTGTGCCTGTTGTCTGCCTGATCGTAGGCAAAGATCACATCAATCAGAAGCTCATATTTAGAGAAACTGGTGCTCCCTAGAGATGAAAGCATGCTCTGATGAGTTTAGCTAGGAGGGATCGTCAGGCCCGTGCTCTCCATTTTCACATTAAATGTACTCCAAAGGGAATGTAGAGAAAAGACTAAGAATAATCCAGCCATTTTTTTTTTGGTTTTTCGAGACAAGGTTTCTCTGTAGCTCTGGAACCTGTCCTGGAACTAGCTCTTGTAGACCAGGCTGGTCTCGAACTCATAAAGATCCACCTGCCTCTGCCTCCCGAGTGCTGGGATTAAAGGCATGCGCCACCACCGCCCGGCTATCCAAACATTTTTAATCATAGCTGTGAATACCACTAAAATGTAAGTCTATGGGAAATAAGCTTGATTCATAATGCTATGCATACTCGGTGAATAGCTTGATAACTATTTCAGATAGATTGCTGGGCTGCAGGGGCATCATATGTATACTTAGCTCAATGCCACATCCATAAGAGCAGTTCGGCAGAGCAACAGGGACTATTAGCCAAGTATTCGCTCTGTTTTCACGGCTCTTAATTATGCAAATGGACTTTAAGACACAGGATGGGAGCATATTTACAAAGGGACAAATAAAGTGTTGCTTCTACAGCAATGCTGCTTGGCAAAAGAAGGAGCTGGACACCTAGGTGAATCCAGAGGGAACTAATCCCTTCACAGACGCACTGCAAACAACACAAGAAACACAACACAAAGAACGAGAGAGGTAGTCAGGATCACTTTCCACAGGGTAGAGAGAATCTCATAATGGAAACTGCCTTCCCACTGCCCAGTTCCCCACAAATCACAAGCCAGAGCCCCATGATAAATACCCTGTAAAGATTTTGATTGGGGCTAATTTGTATCTTCAACTTTCCCTATGAGTGTAACATCTATCATTCTATTTCACAAGTTAAAAATGTGTCAAATACTGGTAAAATTAAGCTCTTCCAAATCATGTCAAACTGCAAACTGAGCAATAATAGCTAAAACTTACTAAGCACCCTTTCTGAGCGAGGGACCGTGGTAATCAATAATTCGTTATAGTGCCTGCTTCTATATGTAACTTCATAATTTAGTCCTCAAAAACACCTCCTGTGGCATTAGTTCCCCCATTTGCAGATGAAGAAGTATCAATACTGATTATTAAACAACTTCTACAGTTACATATTATGCCGAATGTACTCGCGGAGGCTTGTTGCCAATGCCCATTCTGGATTCCTGACCAGATGCAATTGATCCCTCATATTAGTTATCCAGTATCCATTTCTGTACCATTCACTGAATTTGGGGGTGAGCAAGCTATGTCTGTAGAGGTCAAGGTATCTGAATATTTACCTTCAATTGTTTACAACGTCAAGTAGGCTCTTAGGTGATTAGTGAAAAGAAGCATTTTCAATAGTGACGTATAGTACAATAAGGATTCATCCTCCTTCCAGTTTGTACTGACTACCACCTAAAGGCATAGAGTAACTAAAGCCATTCCTGCCATGACAGCTCTTTCATCCCCATGCACCGTCTAAGGATGCAAGTGTCTAGTGGATGCAAGCTGGATCTCGTTTATGCCGTGATACTGATGATACTTATAGTCTCTGAAGGCAGACTAGTTTACCTAGTATCAAATCCTGCATCCTCTGAAACAAGAACATGTTCCCTTTGTCTGCATCATTATACTACTCTTAACATCTGTGTGATGAGCTTGGGAAAACCAAGAAGTGGACAAGAAGAGGAAGGGGAAGAGGAAGAAGGAGAAAGAGAAGAAGAAAGTAGCAACGAAGTGCAGGAAGTCACTTGGTAGGATGTAAAGCTTAGAACTTATAGAAAGTAGGATTGAATTGGTAAGTTTCCAAAAGGAAATGATTATCAGAAGGAAACAGAAGCAGAAACAAACTATGGTATCCATTGGAAACAGCCATGCTCTCTCTCTCAGACTCTAGCACCATACAGAATCTCCTTGAATCTGATCATGCATCCTGCCTAGTTGGCTCATCCCTGGGTTTTAGCTTTACACATGAACTCTGCACAATGAGCAGACCACTTCATACCTAAGTTTTGGTCCTTGTGAGCTCCATGGTGTGGATTATATAGGGGATGAGTAAGGCAGTCTTGGGCTTTCTCTCCCGTTGCTTGTACAGTATTTCTTGGATTTTCCCAGCTACTAACTCCTGCTCAGTCATCAGTCAACATGCTCCATGAATCCCTGAACGCTCGGCTATGTGGCTGTCCTGTGGGAGTGACTATCTCATGGGCTATAACTTCATCTGCCCATCTTTCTCCTCTCCCTGTCTTTCTGGTCACTGAGCCACAGAAGTCTATCATCTGTGCCTGATTTATAATGGGCAAGAAGCAAAGGAACTTGCACGGTCTTATCACATTGCATAGCTATAATGAGGAAACCTTCAGAAGCTGTGCTGTGATACTTAGTTTTTTTTAACAAAAATCGGTGAACTATCACAAATTCTTGAAGAACACAGTAAAGATTAAAACAATGAGTTTATCCTAAATGAGAAGATGATGACCAATGCTTTTTCCTTGTCTTCCTTTTTTCTTTAGAGGTGTTTTTGTTCTGTTTGAACTCAGCAATGACACACCATAATGTCCACTTCATTGTATATTTATGGGCCAGAGGAATAAATCTGAGCAGAACCATATCTACCTAAATTTGAAATTGTTAAGTAAAGAAAGCTACCCAATTCTATATCCGTGCTTAACAGGTTTTTCTATAAAGGGCCAGATAGCTTTTAGCCTTTGTGAATCAGCTATTTTTTTTTCCTTGTCACTGTAGCATGCTAGCAGGCACTACCAATGTATTAGTGTCTGAGAATAGTTTCCAACGAATAAAGAGCCATTGAGATAAGCAAGTACCAATCAGGATTTACCTTGTACACTTTTTTTTTCAATCATGAGATAGATCACGCTGGGTATTTTAAATGAAAGATTAGAGATGCAATTGTTGAATATATAACAATGGTTAGTCAAAGAAAATAAAGAACCAGAGAAGACTATGGCTGAAGGGAAGATTAGCAGAAAAGGTCAGGGAAGATACAACGGACATTTTGAGAGGCAGGCCTGGAGGTGTATCCCAGTGTTAGAATGCCAGAGGAGGAGTTGATCTGGGGGAAAGGAGAGGTAGGGACTTGGAGAAGTGGAGGAGGGGAAACTGGGTTGAAATGCAACATATGAGAGAAGAATAAACTTTTTTTTTCAAAGATGTCTAAAGATTTGAGTTACCTCTTTGTAGTGCCATTTCCATTATATTTTGATAAATAAAGACTGCTTTAATATCTGAGAATAAGCCAGGCGGTGGTGGCGCATGCCTTTAATCCCAGGACTCAGAAGGCAGAGGCAGGCGGATCTCTGTTAGTTCGAGGCCAGCCTGATCTACAAGAGCTAGTTCCAGGACAGGCTCCAAAGCCACAGAAAAACCCTGTCTCAAAAAACCAAAAAAAAAAAAAAAAAAAGAAGAAAGAAAGAAAATCTGAGAATAAAACAGTCCCACTGGTCAGTGTTTCAGACCAGGTTATGGTAACACACACCTTTAAACCCAGTAGCCACAATGACATGCACCTTTAATCCAGTAACCACACTAGTTGCCATGGAAATTGGACGCTGAGTGCCTTTAATCCCAGTGGTAAATGCCTTTAGTCCTAGCCCTAGAGAGGAATATAAGATGGGGAGACAGCTTTCAGACACTGGGATTACCATTTCAGACTGAGGCTGAGGTAAGAACCAGTGGCTGACTGTTTTGCTTTTTGAATCTTCAGGTTGAACTCCAATTTCTTACCCGGAGTTTTCATTTAATTGTGCTTCACCTCTTCTTAATTATGTATTAAAAGTTAGTCTCCAATGATAAAAATCATAATGTTTTATACATTACACACCAATATTCTATAGTCAACTTAACCAGTATTTAAAAAGATAATTAAACAGTATTAATATTTTGCCAACAAAAAGTAATTATAGAAACAGGAGAGAAGGCTCAGAGTATGGTTTCCAACACCCATTTCAGACAACTCACAATTACCTTTGACTGTAGGTGATCTGAGACCCTGTTCTGGTTTTAGTGGGCACACACACATGCACACACACACATGCACACAAACACATACACACACTCACACACACACACACAAATATTACAAAGTGACTGCTATTGGAGCTACATTTCCCTTTGTAATTATAAATAAGAACAAATGTGTGGTTATGCTCACAAACCTATAAATCCTAATCTCTAGCATGTCAGGCATCTCATTACTCCTTGTTACTAATAATATTTGGTTCAAGAGAAAAAAATGTTAAAATAAAAGTTAAAGTAAAACTAAAGTGTTATTCGATTTGTTGTACAATAAGACTTTCCCATTTACTTCCCCAAACTCAAATATAATAACAAGATAACACAACACAACAGATCATATTGTTATCTACAAAATCATAGTAACTCAATTATCAAAGACAAAATCTTCTTAAAATTTAGAACTAGCATTTCCTCGTGAGGTTATAGCTATAAAACTAACCTGACTAAACAGAAAACAAAATTTAAAATTGGAAGACCAAATTAAAATTTTAAATTAAAAGATAAATGATTTAAGTGCTCTAAACATCAAACAAATCATATCATAAAGTATAAATATTTGTAGTTATAAACTACATATACTAAACTTATTAAAAATAAATGTGTACTCAACTTGTTAAGATATGGTTTTTAGTTGTTTAAAATTACTGCTAACCTCATTTTCTATATTTACATCTTTAGGCCATACTGTGACCTTTATTATCTTAACTCTAGCTACAATAACCATATTATATGACACATGTAACTGTTATGTCAGATAGAGGACAAAATGAGTAAAAGCCACGCCTCGATCAGAGTGACACATTAATTTGATATGAACCAGGATTTAGACCTTAATGATGTCACCCAGAGATATAGACCCTAATGATGTCACCCACTACCTCTCTCTCCTGATGCCTTCTTGCTCATCTCTGTCAGATCCTAAGAATGACTTGTCTGGCACTATGACACATAAGAAAATACTTTGTCTCTGAACACACAAAATAGTTTGTTTGCCCAACGGAGGGAACTGTAAAGTAAATTTTACATTAAAAAAAAATTCCACAGCTATTTCAAACTTGGATGATTGAGTAGAACTAGAATGTTGTAGGTCCAAAGCCAAATTATCTTGGGCCATCTTAGCCCCTGAAGTGGCCATTTATTGTCTAACTCAGTGTGTAACTCAGCATCTTTGCAGCTGTGAGGAAAACTTTTTAGGAATGTAGAAAGTGACCCTTAGCTTCCACCATCCCCAAAGCTAAGACTATCATCAGAAACCATCTGAGCCCCATAGAAGAAATCCCCCACTTTACTGTAACCCAGTTACCTTATATATCCACCAATGCATTTGAGAAATATCTGGATTTATTGGGTGTTTTTTTTTTGTTGTTGTTCTGTAACTATAAAGACTTCATGAATTTTTTACAGTGTCAGATAGGAAGTTGGAACAACTCTCACCTATCTTCCCAGGCCATGGCCACTCTGAGGTATCTCCAAAATAAACCCTCTGCCATCCCCTTGAGGTGAGAGCTGTGCTGAGACCACCTCTTGACTACTCACCATGCTGTGGGCTCCTCATCCATTGCTCCTCAATTCAGCAGAATACACCATAGTCCTTACTGCATTACCGTCTTTTTCCACGAAACTGTTCCTTTGTTTCTATGTAAATACAAAGGCTAAATAAGTTATGTCCCGCAATATCATACTCATAGGTCACATACTAACAAGGCTCTTTGTTCTGTGGGATTTTCCATGTGCCCTTTTATCCAGAGGTATGCGTAGGAGTTTCCAAGCACAGGCCCCAGCCCAAACTGCAGAATATACAGAGCCTTGTAGCTTAATTGGCAAGTTCAACTGACTTTTTTGTAGTGCAACAATTCCCTATCCTTATGTACTTCAAAGGGACTTCGTGAGAACATCATTTGCTGTTCCTGAATGGATAAAGGTTTCCGTCCTATCCCAATGTACTACTACCATGGATGAACATTTTGTCTGAAAGATGATCTAGCCTCATACACCTCTTGAACTGTTATCGCTCCCCAAGACTTAATATTCTTATCTGTATTAGCTCAGAACCCCCAGCAACACAGGGATTGTGCCTTCTGGGTCTCTGTTGCAAACAATAATACCAAATGATGTGCCATAAGTGTACCTGAGACTAATTTCAACTAGGCGTGGAAAGATGCATGACATAAAAATGACTGTCAAGAAAGAGGATGTTCATATTAACAGCCTTCTCAAAAGAAGAGGCATGGCACACAAGGTGGCTACATGAGGAAGACCAAGGTGAGGGAAGAAGTAGGAAAAGGAGAGAGAAGCCTAGATAAGAGCCTGCACTCTCATTCCCACAGGATGGAGAAGAAGTAAAGTGGGCTGCCTTAGAATGGGTTTGTTTGAAATTTTTCTGGCTGTTCTGGGACATACAGCGATTAATTATAGTTAATAGCTATAGGCTGGCCCTTGGCTCTGAGGTGTTCCGAACAAAGCAATAGTATCCCGTGAATGATGTGCCTGCGAAAGGGGGTGGTGGATTGGTTGGTGTCTCTGTGAAAGGAGAATTTGCCACTGAGTCATTAGCTGTCTCTAATAGCTGTCTCTACTGTGGATGGTATAGGTCATCCGGGGTCTTCCAAGACCCCAGATGGCAGAACTTGAAATAAACAAGCCAGAAACATGGTTGATACCCCTGGGCAGCTTGAATAAAGCAGGGATTTGCTGAGAGGCTATTGATTGGGCAGCTCACTGAATTAACGGGAAGAACATAAAATTAGCTTGGCAAGTGGACAGGATTTTAAAGAGGCTCAGAAATGAAAACCCATCCCAAATCTCACCTATAGTCACATCTATACCACATGAAGTCACTGCTGGGATAATAACCTTGGAGCTCTTTCTCAGACAGGAGCTTTTTTCATTGTAGCAGTGAGGAAGGGCTTATTGGAAGAATTCAAATATTTATGGACGTATTCGGTGTGGAATAAAATATGAAGTAGTGTGTAAATGCTCATGGTGTGGAAACAGTATGTGTGTGTGCGTGTGTGTGTGTGTGTGATTATGTATGTATGTGTGTGTGTGTGTGTTTGGGTGTGTACATAAAAGTGGCAAAGCAAGAGATCATGAGGAACGGCGTTCAGACATTTTACAGAGTATGGCGGTTGGTGGAAAACTGTAGGAAAAACAAGCATGTCCCTGGGATTTGGAGCTGAAGACAATCAGGCTGTTGCAGGTGAGTGTATTGATCCTGGAATATCTAAGCGTCAATACCCAAGGATGGGGAGGGAGGCAACACCGGAGCTGAGGAAGCCAGAGGTGTTAAGGAAATTGGGTAACTGCAGATGGGGCCTTTGTAAAAGGGGAAGAGGAGCTGCTGGATGTAGGGATGACTAATGTGATGGTTTGGATGTGATTTGTCCCCAGAGGTTCCGGTACTGAAGGCTAAGTACCTAGTGCGGTGCGCTGATGCACTGAGGCCGAAAGGAACCTAATGGAAAGTGGTTTGTTCTTTAGGGACTCATAATTCTCTTGGGAGTAAATGTGCTCTGCCTCTTGAATTCTAATCTCTCTGGCTTCCATCTCACCATGACATTACTGTTGTTCATGTTCCCACCCTTGTGATCTGTCTGCCATAAGTTCTCTGTAGACCTGGGCTGATCTCCGCACCCGCCCCTCACACTCCAGACCCATAAGTCAAATAAGACCGTCTTCCCTTTGTAAACTAACCAACCTTCAGCAATTTTTCAGAGGCGCACAAAATGGATTAAGACAAGTCATGGGAGGATCTGGATAGGAACCATAGTTAAGGAAATGGTTGCAGCCCGTGGCCAGGAAATGATATTAAGATTCAGTTAGATGGAAAAAGAGCTAGATTGGGGCAGCAAATTAGTTTAACGCTAAACGTGCCCAGGGATGCATAGGCGGCAGTATGGACCGCTCACTTAAGTGTGACAGAGCGGAGAGCAACGTAGTTTCCGGCATTTCCTCAGGTGCTTCCCAGTTTCCTGCACTCCAACCATCATGAATACAGTTTTTCAAAGGCTCAAGCTAGTCCAAGGAAGTTGGTGCCCTGTAACCTCTAGTCTCTGTCCCCTCTCTGTGACGAAAAATATCTGTCGTATGACACCATATCATTATCTGGCTGAAAAAACAGAGCAAGGTAGGAAGGAAATGTATGAGGTCCTCTCGGCTGACCTGGAGATGAGACACCAGACAACACTGACTGCAGAAACAGAATACAGCGGTGAGCCATAAGCACCCTCCCTCGAAGCAGCTGCATTCGTTCATTGTTTAATTAGTATGTATCATTTTTTTCATGTGCTTCTTTATTGTGTTTTGAATCCGGTGAGAGTTTATGACGTCTCAGGTATGGTGCGTGTTTTCATAGTGGGGAAGTAGAAGAGGTTGCTCTGAGTCTACATGGAACGGAAGCGTCTGGCGTGTACTATTTTATAAACAACAGTGAAGACCCCGATTTATTTCACACCTCAGAGTAAGGCCCAGGATCTAGATTTTCTCTCTACCCCCTTCTTCGGTTTCTACTTCAAAACAGACATGGAGGAATGAAAATAATGAGCAAATCTTCTCCTTTGAGCTACTGGAACCTGTGGAGGTCTGTGTGCTGTGTCTGTCAGCACAAAGTGTACACACACACACACACACACACACACACACACAGTCCTAGCCAATGCCAGGTTCTGAAACACTTAGCTCCTTGGAGATTTAGTTGCGGCTGACCTGGTTTTTCTTCTCTCCTCTGCCTTAACCCTAGGTCTCAAATCCCATCCATCTTCATGGTCACCACCCGGTTTGATTAAACTCTACTGCAGCCCAAACTCTGACCCACTCACAGCCAAATAGGTGCAGGGAATGCAAAACGCAGAAGAGCATGCAGGAGGCTGCATGAGCTCTGAGCACGGTGAGATGTGTCCTGACAAGATTTATGGGCCCTATATCACCGCCGGAAGGCTGGAGGTGGTAAAACGGGAGCATTGTCAGTAATTTATAGGAGGTTTTTATGACAGACTTCTAGATTGAGGATGAAAAAGATGCCATTAAAACAAAACCAAGCTATCTAGGTTGCTTTTGTAAACAACCGGTCTCTCTACACAGCCCCAGGACCACGCCAGTTCATAATTCTCAGGAAGTTGAAGGGATGCTGACTCCAGTGGACAAATCCTATCTTGACGCTCCCAGGGGGAACTGGACAAAATGCAGAGAGGAGAGCTGTATTGAAGAAATCGAGACTTCCTTCTCTTTCTTCCTCCATCATCTAGAAGGCATTATGACCTTCAAGAGTGGCTCTCTACCATCCATCAACCATGCTACACGGATGGAGGATAAGGGCTGAGAGTAGTCATACACGGGGTTTCCAGCTCTATTGTGGACCGTTAATGAAGAAGACAGTCCACGGAAATACAGAATGTCAGATCCTAACAGTGTTTGTTTGTTTCTCACATTCTAGTGTAAGAACTGCTGTTAACCTCCCTACGACTTTAATGTAGCTTTTCCCCAGGTCAGATCTGGACCATTGTAGTAACAGAAATTAATAGAAAAACAAATTTAGTCTAGAGTGATGTCTTTGCCACAGCCAACTGAAGGAGCATCTCTGTCACTTGCTGATAAGAATGATCTCCTGCTTAGCTCCTCATACAAGCAGCCTAAGTCTATTCTACCTCTCAAATACTAAAACCCATCCTAACAACCTGGTCCAGGCAGGACTGTTATCCATCTTCATTTCTTTCCTTCCCCCTTGACATGGGCAAGCACTTTTCTCACCTCTAACTCTTTGCTATTCCCAACATAAACTCGAGTAGCCACTTCACTTTCCTGTAGCTAGGTTTTTCCTAATTATAGACTATACTTTCATTCATCAGTAGACTAAGAGACAGGCTTTCTTCTGTTGCTGAAGGCAAGAACAAGTCACAGATGACATCCTCTGGCTAGAGGTGAAATCAAAGACTAAGTCTGAGTACCAGGATGGGATGCACGTTTTGCCTCTGCTTCAGAGGAAGAGAAACAAGTGACAGACACCATCTTATGGAAACTACCATAAATGTGCTAAAATTCACTTCCGTGTTTAACGTCAGTTAATTTTGAAGCCTAGTACCTCATTGATTTCAAGGACTTAACTGCTACGCCACACCATAGCTGGAGCACAGAGCTCACAGCCAAGTGAGGCTTCGCTGCCAGGGCCTCACCTGCTGTATTTCCATGTGCCCAACCTGCCTTTGAGCATCCGGGTTTCATTTCTCTCCTCTGAGTCCAGCTTTGATCTCTACTCTGCTCTGTAGATGACTCTGTACTCTGGTGGGAGACTAGATGCAGGGAGAAGCCCTTGCTGGAATACAAAGAGAAGAAGGATGGTTTTTAATAATCAGCACCTGAAATTAAATAGGCACACTGGGCTACATTTGGCTTCAAACCGCCTCACTACAATACACTTGCTGGTGGCACCAGTGCACCCTCCACCCAGGCTCCCTCTTTGCTGTTGATTCTAGAGTTCAGAGGCATCCTCTTCCTTTTCCATCTCCCTTACATGTCCAGTCCCCACCTCCAGTCTCTACTCTTTCATGTCTTGCTGTAGAACAAGTAGCTTCCACGCAGTCTCTCTGCCCACCCTCCCTTGCATCCTACCACCATAGGAATTAATCTGACACTAGCGGTGGATGGGATGTATCCAAGTCAGGATCTCCAAAGGGAAAGAGACTTTCAGGACACAATTACCTTGGCCCCTGATGACAGCCACTGGCCTATGCACGTAGCTTATCATGTCAAATTGTGCTGGAGTCACATGGCCCTGGGTCTGTCAGACTCTCCGGTGGGAGATAGATCCACAAATCTCAGTGGACAATCTTCACTTATTCAGAACTGCATACGATTGTTTTGAATTTTATTTTTTTCAATGCAGATTACAGGGTCGAATTTTGTGAAGCACCAACCAATTATTTGTACATTTCCCACATTCATATGCTAGAACCCAAACCTACCACATTTACATGAGAAGAGAAGACCATTGTAAGGTGATTAGGGTTTACATAAAGTCGCAAGAACAGAATCCATGACAGAATGTATTAGCACCCTTTTTAAGAAA